>PVIJ01011966.1:0-40170 GCA_004024925.1 Scalopus aquaticus
CTAGCTTCATTTTTTTGCATGTGGCTGTCCAGTTTTCCCAGCACCATTTATTGAATAGACTGTCCTTGTTCCACTGCATTTTCTTTGCTCCTTTGTCAAAGATTAGTTGTTCATAGATATGTGGCTTTAATTCTGGGTATTCTATTCGGTTCCATTGGTCTTTCTGTCTGTTTTTGTTCCAGTGCCATGCTGTCTTAATTATTATGGCTCTGTAGTATAACTTGAAATCAGGGAGTGAAATTCCTCCGTTTTCTTTCTTTTTAGTTAGTAGGGCTTTAGCTATGCGAGGTTTTTTGTGGTTCCATATGAATTTCATAGTAGTTGATCTATTTCTTTGAAGAATGTCATTGAGATTTTTATTGGAATAGCATTGAATCTGTAAATTGTTTTTGGTAGGATTGCCATTTCGATAATGTTAATCCTTCCACTCCATGAGCAAGGGATGCCTCTCCATCTTCTTGTGTCTTCTTCTATTTCTTTCAACAGAGTTTTGTAGTTTTCTTTGTATAAACTCTTTCAAGTGAGCCGGGGCATCGCCATCACCCAGTAAGGGGACAGCCTAGAGCAAGCACCTGATGTCCAGCCAGAGTGGTCGAGGCAGGTGCAGAGTTCTTGACAGCTCCTGCAGCTGCTGCCACACCCCTGTGAGACCTCAGCACAGTGCTCACAGAGGTTAGCACATTCATGGAATTCTTAGCCCCTCAATGTGGACAAGAAGGTGTTCCACTGTGCATGTTGGGAAGGTTTATTATGGGCACTTTCCTGGGCCAGACTCAGGGAGACTGGAATTCTTCTACTTCCTCCCTCTGTCAGTTTCCTGTGTTTATGAGGGAGTTGGAATAGCCCACCCGTGAATCTCTTTGAATTAGACTCTCTGAATTAGAAAACTGGGAAATAAGCTTTTACATTTTACTATTAACCTTTACCATGTTATTAAAAAATGAAGAAAAAGTTAACATTTCAAAATAAGCCAACAGAGGCAGGGCTTAGTGACTCTAAGAAAGGAAGAACAGGTAACAGAAAACAAGGGAGAAAGAATGTATCTAGGGGTTAGCAGCTCCTGGAGAGGGGTGAAAAGGTTTTCCACAGGTTTTAACAGAAATAGATTAAACCTTTCTTTAGTGTATTAAAACATCCTGCAGGGTATTTATGACAAAGATAAGTCAGAGCTTCTCTATTCAAGACCCAATGCACAAAAGAAATCAAGTGGAGAATACCAGGAAGTTCTGAAAGTGACTCTGTCCGCTGACAGTCAGGGACACATTTCCCTACCTTGTAAACAATGGGATTTTTGGATCTATATCCTTTCGAAAAGAGTAAAACCTTTGTCCCTTAAAATGTTTTAAACTAAGCTAGACAAGGAGTGCACTGTTTTAGAAATGTTCTCTATTGTATGAAAGAGCACATGGTAGAGAATGGTCTGACAAGGATCCCCAGGGAAAGAACTGGGTGACCTATAACTTCTCGGTTCCTGTGAATTCCTGCTATCTTAAACCTTTTGCTGCAAGCAGCCAGATCCCTAAGGAATGAAGCATCGAAATACAACAGGTGGCTTGGCTGTTTCTTTCCAACAGATGTAGAAGAAGCACGCCAAATGTTCTCTCCCCATCACCCAATGTTCACTCTTTTGCTTTCTCTCTCTCCCTGAGACGCACACAGCACACGTACTCATCACCCACACCTTATCTCCTGCCTGCACTTCTGGAAGGGACCTACAGAGGCAAAATAAGGAAGAAATCTTTACTTTTACGCAGTGTTAAATCTCTGCATAAAACAGGGCACAGGAAGAGGTCAGTCATGCTTTTTATCTCATCCCTGCCTTAACAGTGTGCCCAATTTAATCTACCTGCAGGTAGTGGGAGACAGAAACCCAAACAAGCAATCCAGGCATCCTGAAACGTAAGAATAAATTCACCCAGCAGTGTGTACTCCTCTGAGCCTGAACACAAACAAAACAAACCACCAAGTACACACACTGAGGTGAGATATAGCTACTGTCTGTTAGGATGTTGCTGTTACAATATCAGATCTTAGCAAACAACCTAAAGACTATTCTGGGTCTACAAAATTGGGTGGAAGAACATGAATCGGGTAACTCCCATTTTATCAGGTGTTACTATATTTTGGCTGCATATTTAATATGCACCAGGCAAAATGCTGTCTTGCCCTCAAGAGGCTTTCAGCTCATTAGAGAAAATGGACATGTAAACACCCATTATAAAAGAAAAAAGAGTGTATTTTTATTATTGAGGTAAACACAAGGATGATAATTCTTAAGAAGGAAGTGTTCTGATATTGAAGTACTGTTAGCATCACCAGAGAAAGCTGCACAAGAGTTGGTCAAGGAGGAGGAAAAGGGAAACCTTTTTTTCTCACTTAATAATCTTATCCCAGATTTGCAGATGAGGAAATAAAAGCTAAAAGGAATTAAAAAACTGTCCCAAGACAGCTAAAGTGTAAGAGACAGAACTTATTTCTCTTTGTGTCTGCCATGTCCTCCCACCAGACCTGGATAGTCTCCCCTGAACTGTGTTGTCAAGATAGGAAGGGTTTTCATGGATAGAAACTAAGGAGCAACGTGAGCAGACTCAGGAGAGTGGAAGGGCGCTGCAAATTTGGTGAATCTGAAGCGTCAAACTCATGTCTACCACAAGCCAATTGCAAATAAGATATTTAAGTCTTTTGAAACTCAGCTCAAGTGCCAATGGCAAGTCCTCCTCTTGCAACAGGTGGTCCCAAGGAAAGGGGAAGTTCCACGTTCCCTGCCCCACCCAAGAAATGGGGATCTGAGGAAGTTAGAGGAGAAGCTAGAGGGGGTCTCAACTAGAAGGAAGCAGGATGGAGAGCCAGGAGACCTCGAGAGGCACATGGAGCAGAGACATGTAAAGAAGCTGCGCTGGCTTCCTGATCTTGAACTGGTTGAAACAGATGTGGGTGAGAGACCCTTGGGAGGTTAACAATGACAGTTTTAATCTTGATTTTGCTCCTGTAACAACTTAACTAGCAAATTCCACTGAAACATCCCTGCTCCCATAACCCCTTATCAGGACTCTAAAGCATCAAACACATGGGTGGGTGTAGAAAATGAGATTAGAAAAACAGTTTTAAGTGACAAATGGAAATATCAAAAGTTCAAGTCTTAGAACAGAAATCATGGGTCTCTCTCACAGCTGCTTATCTATGTCTTCTGCTCCCTTGGCTCAATCATTAAGAAACTCCTCTAAATTGGAACAAATATGCTAGATACCGCATCTACATAGATAACTAAAACTATATTTGCTTTCTTTTAGTAATCAGATAGGAGATGAATAGGATATTTTAAAGCTTGACTTTTATGACTTGAAAAAGAAATGAAGGGAGGAATATGAGAATGGGAAAATGTAGCCTAGAAAATTCAAATTTACAGATTATTATAAATCCATCATATGATTATATAGTCCTTAAGGCACTTGAAATTCTATCACCGGCACATGTTAACCTATCACAAAACTTCAGAAAATGGGGTAGGAGGAATAGAGGCACTTGTTGTATAGTTTTTGTATTTTAAAAAATCAGAAAAATTGCCCTTGCTACTGTTAGATATTGAAATTCAAATTCAACCTAATTCCTAGACTACTTAAATTAGTTCATGTTTCAATTTATTCTCAGGTTATGATTACACCAAATATCTGGTTTACAATGTGCATACTTGGTATAATGTGATCACTGTAGTCAACCATATCCAAACTATATGATAAAATCCTTTTATGCATGTTCATCAAGTTAACTCAGCAACAGTTCAGTTTTTCCTTTTAAAAATTACATTTTTTATTCAAAGAATTAAATCTGATTGTATTTTTCCTTACTATTAACTTCACTTCCAGTTTAGGAATATTCTTATTGATACATTTTATCTTTATAAAATTTCAAACAAAAGTATTTCCTTGCCAAGTCAAGAGAAACACAGAAATTTACTGAGTTTCTATTGATCCACCAAATGTAACACAGAAATCTAAAGGCTCTTAACATTGTTTATGCTGAAAATATATCAAATTCTATTCTTAAAGTACACTGACCTATAAAAAGCATTTGTCTTGCTTTAATAAATAGGAGCTCTGTGTAAATGGATCTCTCAGCTTGAAGTTTACTTTGTTCCAATAAGAACTGATGTATCAGATCACTTAATGATGTCCTCGTTACACAGAACTATCCATTCTTCAGCTTGTCTGCAATGCAACATAATATTCTCCCGCAAACTCAGAATGCAGAGAGAAAGCAGAATTTTTTAATCTACAAAACTGATAAGTCTCTCTGAAGATAGACCATAACAAAAAGATAATTCTTGAAGTCTGTCATTCTCAAAAATATATTCGTCAGAAATAAAAATAACACACAACTTTCAAGTGATTATTTACAGTCTCGCAGCCCAAGATCCAGAATTCAAAGTCATTGCGGGTATTTAAGCTCCAAGATGAACAGTACTGCGTCACTCCATTATGTTATGTGAGGTTTAAAAAGGTGTGAGGAATCTGAATCTTTAGTTAACATTCAGAATAACTCTCACTTCTTCTTGCCCTTTGTCTCCACCCAAGCAAATTAAAGAATGAGACATTTAAGTACTTTAAAACCCAGCTCAAGTGCTTATGGCAAGTCCTCCTTTGACTAGCAAATTCCACTGAAACATCTCTGCTCTGTGCTCCCATCACCCCTTAAGCAGGACTCTAAAGCAACAATTGCTTGCTCTATCCTATAGGTTTTGGTTCACTTGTCTACTTGTCATTAAGAATAAAGAGCATGATGTACTCAACTTTGTTTTCCCTTTGTCTAGTTCAGTATCTGGAACAGTAGCTGCCCAATAAGTGTTTCTCTGAGTGAGTAAGTGATAAATGGATAGTATCTAGTAAGATAATAGTAATATCATTCTGTACATGTCAAAAATTGCATCTTCAGACCTTTGTATTTGCTGTTCTAAATTTTAATATACAAATATATTTTAATTTTGACTTCTGTGCATAATTTGGTACCTTTTGACTTTCAGCATTGTGATTTCCTTGAGGCAACATACCTCACTCAAAGAGTAAAATAGTGCAAAATATATATATATATATATATATACACACACACATACATGTATTTTTTTTTCACCTAAATATTACTTGAAACAACGGCATGGGTTTATGAGCATAGTGATGAATTTATAATCTGGATTTCAGTGATTGTGTTCCACTGTGACTTGGGTTTATAATTCTTTCTTCAGGCAAAGAGCTGTCAATAGGCAGCTTGGAAAAATAATGAATGTTTGCTGTAATAATTTCATGGGTTGACTGAAACTTAATAGCCTTTATTTCCAATTTAGTCATGTGATTGTGATGTGTTTCAGTAGAAACAGTCTTAGATGAAATATAGTCCATTATAATACTATTTAACCCTCTCTTATTTTGTTAATCCTTTGTTGCTGTTTTCTTTGGTTTTGTGTTTAGTTACAGCAGACTGTGGAGGCCACCTCTCTTTTTACTTTGCTGCTTCTGGCTCAGTCTCTCCCTGTTCTAATACCCAAGAGACAGCTGTCCAATGACAAATTATCTGAGTGATGAGGATCCCTGCCTCAGTTTGTTACTTAAACCTCCCTCTTGGCACTTTTACTATTCAGTATCAAATAAAGGAAGAAACACACAAAAAAGATAATACCTAGTTTGTTTCATCTTGCATGATTATTGTCAGTAGTTCAAATTAGGGAGACGGTTAAATCTCCTAGTTAATAAAAAGTCTTTGCTATACAGTTATGGAAAGGTTTGACTAACAGGAATATAGAATTCAATGAACTTGAGTTTGTAGGTTTCAGCACACAGACGCAACTGAGCAGCCCCGTCGCTGCGCAGTGTCCAGGCCAGCACTCGCAGGGAGGCAGGCAGGGAGGAGGGGGGCCCTGAATTGCTCAGTGTGCGATATACAGAAAAACATTCTTTAAAATAACGCTTCTTGTTCAGGATTAGACACCAGGTTCATCTGAGATGGGTTTGCAAAATTACACATTGTTTGTCTACCCTAAAACAAGTATCAGAAGCTGCAGAGGCCTACATAGAAGTGTTTTTAAATCAATCAAAAAAAAACTCCAAGTAGGTTAAATGTACATTTCTGATAATAATTTACCACTACTTATTGCCTATATAATTCCAAAACATATTAACTTGATGAATAAAATGATTTAAGGTAGTTAAAGAACAGTTAACTCCTTGGTGGGACTTTTCCTTCAATTTCTCTGTCACAGCGCACATGGCAAATGCTTACTATGCTCTTCATGATACTGATGTACAGAGAAGTGTCCGACACCACAGATTTACTCTGCAGGATCAATAAATATAGTAATCACCTTGAATCACCTTTCATATAAATGAGACTATAAGAAAAATCATATATTTAAACAAAATTTCATTGGAGCTCATTTTTAAGCCCAATGAATAAACTACAGTGGATGAGAGTTCATTTTATGTTCCCCTTTGCCTACTCTAGAAATAAAGCAGTGCTTATACAAATCTAGTAACTAGAAAATCCATGAAAGAATAGCTCTAATTCTACTAAGTCACATCATTTAAAAATATTGTTGCCACTAAGGGAAGAAATGTGGATGAACCAGGGGATGTTTCATTTCTTCTGGAGTTGATGCCAAAGTAATGGAGCAGGAAGGCACGAGAGGAGCAGCACCAAAAGAAATGAATTTTCCATGGAAACTTAATGTCTGGGATGAGATTGGTCAGGAGCTCTTTGTTTCAGGTGAAAGGACTTCTCTGTAGAGTTAAAATGTAAGGGACAAGAACACCAAAGTGTTGACCTCTTTACCAGAATAAATGATGCCCTGGGCAGAAATCAAGAATGCTTCCATGTTCTCAACAGTACTTGTCATCTCGCTGGCCTTCAGTCAATGTTAATAATTATAAGATGTCTGTCTCTGCTGTGACCTCTGAGGGAACTTGTCTTCTAATTCCTTTCTCCTGAGAAGAGCATCCTTTTCCCCATGCTCCAGGGCCAGCCCACTTCCTTAGGCAGGGATGGCCCCCAGCCAGATCCAGACCACTCCTGCTGGCAGCTCTTGTCTGGATCCAATTGGCCTCAGCTGGAGGCCCAGATGGCTCATTCCTTATTCCCCAGCAGGGCTGCAGCAGCAGCCACCCCTTCCTGGTTTCTCTGCCATTAGTGCCATCAGGCCTTGAATGTTTTCCCTAAATCCTAACAGCAGCTTAATAAAGCATGTGGATTTTATTCCCAAAGAATGGAGTCAGCCCTAGAAGGAAGACTTCTGAAAGGGGCCAATATCTTTATGCAATGCGAATAATACAATTGTGTCGTATTCTAAAAGCTGTTTTTTGTTCACAGCTTTCCCTGGCTTTGTAAATGACCTTTTTATCTATATAGCTACCTGATCCATCTGTCAATTGACAGGTAGTCATGACAGACTGACAAATGAACAGAAACCATAAGAAAGTCATATGAAAATGCCATATAGAGATAAAGATTGATGTAATAATTAGAAAGAGAAAATAAATACACATATCCACAGCTACATAAACAGAGGTGGTATATTTTTTTAACTAACAACTCTATAGACACCCTATTTGTAAATGTATAGATAAATCTATATCCATATGTATATAAACATTTGTGGGGTTTCTAACAGATTTATCGGTTTACCTGTGGTTGCCAAATTATATAAGATTTTCAATAAACTTGAAAATATGCGGGATGATCTGACTTAAAATATAGACTCAGTATCGAATGCAAAATTCAATCTGGGACTTTCAAAGGTAGTTAAAACTGAAAATAGATTAGATTTTCACCTAATTTGGAGTGTACATTTGGGACTGTCTGACTTAAAACTTGAATTGTATAGAATATACAAATTTTGCATTGTGAATACCAAAGAACCATTCAGTCACCATCCAGATACTGAGGACATTTTCTAGATTCCTCTAATAAATTACCACAAACTGAGTGGCTTAAAACAATAGAAACACATTCTCTCATAGTTTGTGGAATCTAGAAGTTTGAGACTGGGGTGTTGGTAGGGCTACACTCTTTTTGCAGGCTTCAGGGAGGAATACTTCCCTGCCTCTTCTAGTTGTTGTTTTTTTTTTAATTTATTTATTTATGCATACAAGAGCTGGAGTGTAGGCCAAAGGTGCAGGGGCAGGGGAGATGATCCCCAGAGACAGAGTGGGGAGCAGAACAGGTGGATTGACTGAAATACACTGCTGAGGGGAGCATCAGGCGAGGCAGGAGAGGCCTGCTGTGCCCTGTGGGTCAGCTCCCTGGCCAGGATCAAATTGGTGCTGCAGTGACTGCTGATAGCTTCATAGTGCTGAGACTTAATCCCATGCACCACCAGAAAGGAACCTCTTCTAGTTTTCAATGGTTTCTGGAAATCCTTCACATTCTTTAGGTTGTGGCTACAAAACTCCAATCTCTGCTTCAGTCTACACACAGCCTTCTTTCTTGTGTCTCCTCTGTACTTCAAATTTCTCTCCTTATAAAGACACTGGCCATTTGATTTAGGGCCCACCCTAATCCAGGTATGACCTCATTTAACTTAATTATATCTACAAATGCCCAAATTAGGTCATATTTCCAAATATGGTACAGAAAATTAAAACTTTAACAGATTTTTGAAGGGGTACAATTCAACAAACAGGAACCATTTAATCAACAAGGGTGGAAAATCCAAACTTAGGTCTGGCACTAAACACTAATCTGGAGACATAAATCCCAGGTATAGACATAGATCCTATAACACACTGTAAAGACAAAAGGCAAATAGGACTGCAACTAGACCCATAAAAAGGATAAAGAAAAATCACATTATCCAAACTAAGATATTCTGATGCTAACAGGGGTTGTGATGTATATTCTGCCTGGACAACTGGCATAACCCAGCACTACCCCAAACAAACTATTAGATGTATGCACCTTAATACTAAAGGGAAAATCACAATATTAGATTCAAACTGCAAGTATTATTTTGCATTTTACTTGCTTCCCAAATAGCAAACTCCATGACAATACACTAGGGTGAGGCACAGCAGGAATTTATATATTTAATGATGGATAATGATTACTTAAGCACAACAGTAGTTTATTGAAATGAATTATTTAAAAATATCAGGGCATTTTAGTTGATGTCATCATCTTCAACTGTGCTATGAACTTTTAATGCACTTGTACATAGACAGACTTTAACTATATTTAAATCTGAACTTCTTTAACTTACGTGATTAGGAAACCCCAAAGAATTGTCTCTATAATGTCTTCCCTCTGGGTATTTGATCACATTTCACAGGAATATTATTGGTTGTCATCCCTGAACTCTGCTTCTCATGCCATCAAAATTTAAACCTTGATCTATATAGCTAAGACTAGAGTAAGATAAATGTTTAGTTATCAAAAGTCACTGAAATTCAAATGAAATTACAGAGTGGGAAGTTTCAGTTTTGTTTTGATTTTTGCAGGACAAAATGTAAGAGTAAAACAATCTCAAGCAGCTGATAGTGTATCTTAAGTAGGTCAGCTCACAGAATGAAAGGGTGGCTGCTTAATTAACTAGAAGTTTGAAACCGGCAGATAAACTACTGTGCTTATCTTTTTAAAGATTAGTCTTTTTAACATCTTATACATCTGCCTGCCTCTTAGATGATAATAATCAGTCACATAGTTTGGAGCCCCTAGGTTGCCTACCCACAATGTTTGGGCAACTGCATAAAGAAAAAAACACCTACAGTCATTGTTGTTTATTCAGGGAAAACATTCGTAAACTAGAAAAATGCAACTCAAAGTGAAGAGCAGCTTAAAACAGGATGCCAGCAGTGTTAACTGGAATCATGAATTCTCAGTGTTGTAAGTGCTGGTTCTTGCAAGTGAAAAGATAGAAGAGAATTTACCAAGAAGGAGAGAGAAGGCACAATAGCACAGAGGCGAAAGGAAGGAAATAACAGGCACTAAGAAACTACTCTGTGCCAGTGAGAGTGCTGGATACCTTACTTGCAATCTAAGGTGGCCCTCTCAGCAAGCCTGGGGGTAAGAATAACTGACAAATTGTTAAAGTGATACAGCTAGAAGACAGCAGAGAGAATATCTGAGCTGCAGCTTTCTGAATCCTGAACCTACTGTGGCATCTTGCTCCCCCATGACATCTATTCCACATACCAAGGAGGTTAGCCTGGCAGCAGTCAAGCCTTCAATTCAAGAAAGACAGGCTCTCCTGGGCGAGAGGAACCTCCTCTCCCTAGAGCACCTCTTCAAGAAACAGTCACCACCCTGAGGTGAAATTTCCTAATTTGGAAATTGACACACACTCTTCATTTTCTCTTCTATGACTATTTAAAGGAATTACTCTAAGCATTCAGTTATTACAAGGAAATGTGTGAGGAAAAAAGTGACTTTACACAGCTGCCAGTAGAAGTAATTTTTAGCAGCTTGAATTTATATTAAAATAAGTTATAATGTAAGTGTAAATGTGATGATTCAGTATACTGCCATTTTGGATGTTTCAGGGCCATTTTTCTTTACAGGTTTGACATGAGTTACCAGATATTTTCTCTTCTCACATACAAAGGGAGAGATAGGAAAAATCATTATTTAACCTAAAGTAGAAGTTGTAGAGGTTGGCTATCCAATTCAGGCTCAATTTCAAAATTTTTCAAATAATTAGCACACAGAAAGTCTATGTAGGATAACTATAGGCAAAAGGCAAGAAATTCTCCTGGATTAAAAAAAAAAAAAGCCTTGGATTAACATGCCTTTAATGTATACTTTCTCTCTGGTGAATAAGAGTCAGTGGGTTTCCTGGTTCACAATATCAGGAGCTGTCAGGTGCCATCACTTTACCTCTGTGCCAGGACTTTGTTTTCACTGATTAATTAGTATTTGTGAAGTCATGTAAAATCCTAATATTAAAATGGCTATACATTATACATTTAAGATATTGGTACATGTGTCATCAGAAGAATTTTCGCAAACCAAACTATGGATTCTACTTATGGCTCTTCATATTCATTAAGATGAGGATTTAGCAAGATAAATTTCACTCTCACTAAACTCAAAGATTTTAGCCAGGCAAACCCAAGTAGCTAAAAAAAAAATGCATAAAGATGTTTTCCTCCTTTGTTTAAAGTGCAGATATGGAACCCATTAACTCATAAAACAGGTGAAGAAGAAAACAATTTTCTTTCCTCTATAATATGCGGAAGAAAACTGTCTAAGTTAAAAAAAAAAACAAAAAACAAAAATAGGGAGGAAGAAAAAAAGTTAAATGTTTTTACAAGGTTGTTGGACAGAGTAAAATAAAAAGTCCCTCAATCTAGAACACCATCTCACTTGAAGATTCACGGTGCAAATCTGAACAAGATAGACACAGAGTTTGCCATGTAGAAAAGGAGTACTCAAGTAAGTTGGCAATAAAACCCAAGTGTTTTCAAAGATGAGGCGCTTGCTCTCAGACTTGGAATGTCACAGATTTCTTGTAGAAAGCAACATCAAAGCTGAGACATACTACTGTAGATGAAATAAGTGGATGGAGATTTGGTATGGACTGGGTAGAGAGAGTATAGCAAGGGTTTATGAGGGATGTCCCAGGCAAGGGTGTGTCCACTATATTCATACTGTATTCAAGAAACTAAAAATAGCTCAGTATGCCTATGGCATAGGAGCTGCTTAACAGGGCCTCCTGCAACCAAAAATACTGACTGTCATAGCCAGGAACACTATCCTCAAGGAGGTAAAATCTTTTGGGACAGACCAAACTAAACTGTGAATCAAGAACAACTACATAAAAGAGAATTAGAAAAAAAATGGGGGCTCCCTGGTGACGCAAGGGGTTAAGTTGAGACTATCAAGCACTATCAAGCTATCACAGACACTGCAGCACATGTTCAATCCTCAGCCAGGGAGCTGACCCACATAAGGCTCAGCAGACCTCTCCTGCCTCACCCTCAGCTCCCCCCAGCAGTGTATTTCGGTTGATCCGCCTGTTCTGCTCCCCACTCTGTCTCTGGGGAATCCTCTCACTGCCCCCACACCACACCTCTGGCCTACACCCCAGATGTTACATGCATAAATAAATAAATCTTCTTTAAAAAAAGAAGAAAATTAGATAAAATAGACCGAATCAAGTGGGAGGACAGGTAGCTTATTTCTTTGCCCCCTCTCCTCAGCATGCCCTGTGCATATAAAAGTTTATGAAAATGAACAGGAGTCCCACAATTATTTAAGCTCCTTGGGAGAGGTTCAACATATTTTTTTTTCAGTGAAAGTATAGTACTCTTGTAAGAGAAAGAGGAAAATCAAAAGTGCATAAGGAAATACGAGTGAGTGTCAGTATTTGACTGAGGGTAGGAGCATCTGATAAAGACACCACATGGCAAAAGCATCAGATAACCTAGGAGAGGGCAGGAATTGGTCAAGAATTCAGTGAGTCAATACATATGGTCCTTTGATCTGAGTGGGAGTCCAGTAAAAAACTAGAAATTTTCAAAAGGAGGTATATATCATAAAGAGAATTATTTTGCTGTTCTCCAGGAAAATTCTAAAACCTAGTCATGAAACTTGTGGGGGAAAGTGGGTCTTGAGTTCCTTTCATATGTCTAATTCCTCATAACCCTGTACAAATTGTAGTCAGAAACTCCAGCTGCTTCCATCACCAGGAAAGCGGCAAATTAAGACTGAGGCAATTACATTCATTTTAATTCATTATTAAATTGATCACTGCAGTGGTCATTCCTTATAAGTTATATGTATCACCCACAAATGGGTCATTTTCCTTAAGAGGATCATTAGACGCTTGAGTTAGCCAAAAGATTGGAGACTTCATGCTTTTATTCTCCTTTAATATGGAATTTCTGCTTTTCTGTGGTGATGAAGATCACATCACTGTAAGGTATCTTGAGAAGTTTCAGCAGAAGAGGACAGGTAGGGATTGCTCTGTAGTCTCTACAACTGTAAGGTGTAGACGATTGTGTGTGTGTGTGTGTTAGAAGTCAGAAAACAAGATAAGGATGGAAAGAAAGTGAAGACTATAAAAAGAACCAGATATAGGTGTAAATAAGGATAAAGTACATGCAAGGGGAAAAAACAGGGCAACAAAAGCATAATAAAGGTGGAATGTGAGGAAATAATTGGCTAGGTGAAAAACGCAAGACTATCATTTATGTACATTTTTACACATCCAAACACAATTATTTGTTGTTTTGGGGATACATTTATAAGTAGTTTGAAGAAAAATGACTGGCAAGATCACCTCAAGTTATAAAATGGTTCCCTCTGTGAGGCAGCTAGGGAGAAGAATGGGACTGGTTAGCTGAAGAAAAGAAAGTCAAGCTTATCTGTGCTTTAAGACCAAAGTAAAACATGAAAATGGCTCCATTTAAATTGCAGGTGGGTACATAAGTATTTGTTATGTTTTTCTCTGTAGTTTTATGGTGTGTGTGGGTGTACTTTGCTTTTCAAAATAGAATAGAAAAAAAAGAAATAGAAAAGGGTTTTGTGACAAAGTTTAAAGCATCAAGGCTTATGTTCTACCAGCTAATTACCAATCAAGGGAGGAAACAAGTGTTTGGTACCATACCACTGAGGGAGGGGCGGGGACTGGAGAGCAGATTCTCATGCAGGATAATCAGAATAGCTTGGTGTTCCTTCTATTCTTGCTATGCTTTTCTAACACCATCTCCAAATACCACACTCATTGCTCAGCAATCATTCTCTGTGGCTCAGCTTTGTTTACTTTCTAAGGTTGCTGATTAGCTGATGTGTTTTCTGTCAACTGAAATTTACAGATACACTACCATGTTTGATAGGCACTGTGAGCTACGGTACAAGATTTTCCAGGGGAGGAGAGTGTAGGATGCAATATCACAGGGCATTTTGCTCACTCGGGTGGTGTTTCCTAGCTCTATTAATGCCACTGGTGTGAAATGTTAAAAATCTCTCACTAAAAGTTTTGTTCAGCAAGTGCATACATTTCCACAAGATCGTCTAAACCAAGACAAAATAGGATATTTGATACAACACAGATTCTCCCTAATAGAATATTTTGACCAAACAAGAGCAGCTTTTCAAATCTTCATGAAAGAGGGCAAGAGTTAAAGCTTCCAGCAAATAGGTTGCCCGGGCTCCAAATAATTGCAGAGCTGGGAAAAGAGAAACTGGGGTCCTTCAAAGACAAATGAATAGAAGTTCATTTGGGAAAAAAAAGATTGATTTGGGTATTTTATTGTGTGAGAGACACAGTAGCACAAACAAGCAGACAGGTTAATGAAATTCCTGAGGTCAAATAGCACAGTGAGGTTAACAGCAGGTAGAATCAATGTATAACCTTAGCTCTGAGGGGAAAAAACAATGACACAGATGAATTTTAGATATTCTCATGCACAAAGGGAGTCGAACATAACATCCAGCTGATCTGATAGACTTTCACTGAAGACTGGAGGAAAGTGAGATTCTGTGATAAAAGAAGCACATATTACTTTTTGTCTATTATCTAATATAAATCACTTCAATCTGCCCTACAGTCCACTAGCCCCATCTTACTAGAAATGAACCTAGGCAAAAGTGATTGAGGGTCACAAAGCAATGCAGATTATAAATTATCACTTCTAGGCCTGTTGCTTAGCTACCAACCAGCCTGTCTTAACCTTCTACTGCCTGCAGCATCATTTTCAGTTATTTAAATATATCTGAACAAATTCTGAAGTAGAGACCAAGAAATTATTACACAGATACAACAAAATAAAAACTCTTGAGTGCTTAAAATAAAATCTTAAGTAGTACCTGCGCTACAACATGAAAATACTGAAAAGGTAAATTGTGGCTTTAAAATATTTCTGGTCCAAAGTAGAAATTCGACTGGTAGAACTGGAAATGAGAGAACAATTGATCACTCACCTGAAAGTAACTGTCAGACAGCACTGTCTCTGGTAGTTCTGTGTTGAAAAAGAGGCTGGTGTATTTCCTGTCTGGCAGGAATTCACAGTCGAGTTGCCAATCTTCTAACCTCTTTATAAATATGTTATATGTGCACTCAAAGAAATATGACATAGGTATAAATCTATTAAGGAGATACTGCCATCTTATTTGAGATGGCATGAGCCAAGAATTGCATAATCATGATATAGTTTTTCATTACTAAATGAGTCAAACAAACAAACAAAAAAAAAAACACAAGCACAATTAAATCAGAGCAAGAACTAGAACAGACATTTCTCTTGTGTTACTTTTTTATCCTAAAGAGGATGAAATGCAGATGTAAATGAAAAGTGAAAGTTTAAATGTGTTTTGTATAAATGTGAGGAGTAAACATGTCAAGCGGCTGAATTAGTTGCATATGTGTTGAGAGAGAAGTGTGATATAATTTGAAGAGCTAAAATTGGCGGGGAGCAATGACAATGACAGAGAAAGACATTCTCTCGGTGTTAGCTTCAATATAGGAGATAAGTAACAGAGCAGAGAGGCAAGAGAGAAGGTAAGGAAACAATCAGATCAAATTATGTTTGGTCAGGGTTCAAGAAGTATGTGGGGAGAGAAAAGTGGGCTAAGGGTATGACTGAGGGAAGGGAACAGAGAGCAGTTTATACAAACATACTTTAATAAGCAACCCAATAAATATAACTTTAGATTAATTTGAACTGGTGATACTAATAAGTAGTTAAGAGTACAGATGTAAGCAGCAGAGTAGATGAGGAAGAAGCATGTATTTGGTAACTGAGAGAGGACCAAATGTTTATGTCCTTGCACTTATACAAAGTGGTGTCCCAGGAAGATGGAGGGTAGATCTTCTAAGTAATTGGACAAAATAACGAAAGTTTAAGCCTTTGATTCCCATTACAAAAGAATGTAATCATTTTGAAGAAAATCTCATCAAGATGTATAATATTCCTCCTGCTCAAATACACATGCAAAATAGAAGATACCCCCTCCTTGTTTTGTAACAGTCCTTACCATGAGCATCATGCAAATGTTTGGAATGTCTCAAGGTCATTGAGGACTTCAGATTTCAGACTGGACTCACTGAATTCCTTCTGCTTGCTATTATATTGCAGATGCTAACTTATAGCATCTCTTCCTCCACTCCTACTTCTGCATCTTTCCAAAAAGATGCAGAAAGAAGACAGGAGAAGTTAGATGAAATCAGGAAAGCATTTCCTCCCTAGAGAATCCTCTTCCTCAATAATCTAAGTTCTTGTTACTGCACCGAACAGTTCTTTGGTTGAAATATCTTACAAGATACAGCCACACTGAATAGGAATAGATATGCAAGCTTAATTAAAATTACCAGGATGCCTCAGGAAGAGTTTTTAATAATTCCTCTGAAATTAGTAGGTATAGACAAATGACCATTTTTATTTCAGAGATAGAGTTCTAGGTTTATCGTTTAGCTTTGTTTTGTTTCTGTCTCCTTATTTAAAAGGGAAGTATCCTGACTCAGCAGTCAGAAAGGATTATTCATTGCTTTGGAGTGTATAGGTGTAATGTGAAAGAAATGGCCAAGAGTTAGAATAAGATTCCTAATGCCTTAAAAACTGGACAAGATATCTGAAATTCCCTGTAACTAAAAGGACAACATGGAACAAGAAGAAGGCAATATGAGTGAGTAAAGAGAAGACTAGATTTTTAAAAAGCTCGCTCTCTACTCAGGCTAGAAATATCTGAAGAAGCAGCTGGTTGTCAAAGGGAGAACAAAGGAAGAACTGTCCTTATATATTTGTTCTGTAAGTGATGCTAAGGTATAGTGACTGCTTAAAACTTGTCTAGCCCGGTGCTTCTTGACCTTTAATGTACATAGAAACCACCTGGGGATCTTGTGAAAATGCAGATTCTGATTCAGTAGACCTGAGGTGGAACCAAGATTCTGCATTTCTAAGAAGTACTCAGGGTCACACATTTAGTAAAAGTGGAGATCAGTGATGTCCAAACTTGTATGCTGAAATCACTTGAGAACCTCTGAGAGCTATTGAGGCCTGGCTCCTAACCTAGACATTGGAATTTTTTAAGTTTCTTAGGTGGTTCCAAGTCGCTATTTCAGATGAAAGAAATACTTTAAAGTAGCATATTATATATAAAGTGATGTGAAGGGATATGTCTTCTACATTTAAAAGGTATATTAAATATCAAAGAGGATAAACAGATAAGTATATACATACACCTGCTAAAATACACTGATAGTTTCACTTATGCAAAGAATCAGACATGAGAACTATGCCATTGCTGAGAAACTCAGCCCTGTGGCCATGCCTCTGTGAAAGCAGCATAAAAATGATGAGCTTATATAGAAATTTTAAGGTACAAAGGGTAGGCCCTGGTGTGAGAAAAGGGGGAGAGGGCAGGTAGAATAAAGAAGACTACTATTTAAGTAGTATAATTGGCAGAGTTCAGTTCAGAGTTCAGGGTTCATTTCAATTCCATCAAGAAAACTTTACAGGGCCCCCCTGGTGGCGCAGCGGTTAGGTGCTGTCCTGTGGAGCTGTGCTGTGGAGCTGTAGGCAGCAGCAGTGACACGAGTTCCACGCCCAGCTGGGTAGATTCCCACATGGCGCAGCAGACCTCTCCTGCCTCGCCCGCTGCTCCCCGAGCAGTGTATTTCAGTCAATCTACCTGTGCTGCTCCCCACTCTGATGAACCCTCTCACCATCCCACACCTCTGGCTTGTACCCCAGCTTGTATGCATAAATAAATAAATCCTAAAAAAAAAAGATTTGAAAAAAAAAGAAAACTTTACAGATCAGGATTTCAGATTTTTTAATGATTGAAAATAAAATGAATTACAATTTTAAAATTTAAGGTTCAAAGATACTGTGGTATTATCCTTTCTCCTTTCCGACAATTCTGTAGTTATATACAAAAGGGACATAGTTCAAGGGATTTAAAGAGTATCCTATTACCTAGAAGATCAGTTTGATCTGCAATTGCCTTGCCGTTGTGTGTTCTTTCTGCAGAAACTAGAGACCTTTGAATAGTTTTCACTTCAGAGTACTTTTAAGTCTTTCTCAAAAGTGAAATGTGTGTTTGTCAGGAAGGACAGGAAAGCAGATAAAGTGTTTATTGTACTTGATACTGTGACAATATGAGTTTCACTCACCTATAATGAAACTAAATTTCACAATAAGTAGTAGTCACCCCATTCTCTATCAACAGGGCTCTGTGTGTCTAACCAGGTGGTAAAAATGAACATGCCAAGAAGTCAGTAGTAACAAAATTGAAATGATGAAATATCCTTTAAAATTACAAGTAAATGGTTGCTGTGAAATGAGACAGTTGGAATGGCCAGCAGGTTTTTCAGTACAGTTCAGTGCTATTCTAAGCTCTGTTGTCTTCTTATCCTTTTCCTTTCTTCTTTTTTTCCTTAAAAAAAGGTCTATCAAAGATATTTGAAAATAAGGATTATTATAAAATCCAACTCTTTACTACTGCCCCTACTCTAAAGGTGTCAGGAATTGCTCTTCCTACTTTTTGCTTTAGAGCCTTTAAGAGATGTCTTCCTACTAGAAAATGCTTAAGACTCTGGTTTCAGAGCACCCCCAGTAGCCATATACTATGAATAGAACAACTGGATAGACTGGCTATCATTCCTGAGTCCTTATTCTTCAATTTGCCAACATTAATATCCAGAACCTTATTTAAATGAGGTTGGAAAGCTAGAGAGTTCCACTCACAGTAAATCAGAAAAATACAGAACCCGCAATATCTTGCGATCTCCTGCTCTTTCCTTTACCTGGGGACTGAAGTCCATTCAAGTCATAGAGGTGAGGTGTCTAAGCCAAGAAGCGTATGTACCTATGGCTTTATTAGCTGATTGCCTTTTTGAAGTCAACAAATTCTATAGACAGTTGTAGTATTGAAGTCCTATGTAACCTCAAGCAGAGTACAGAACAATGACAAGCTGGAAAAATCTGCCAAACTTAAACCCATCATTTAGTGAGGCTGCAGAACAGTTCACTAAGCTAAAAGGTGCTCCAAAGATAGATGGGAAGCAGGAACTTATTGATATTCAGTAGATGTTTCTGGACACACCTAAAAAGAATTTATCTAAAACACTTTAAGGTTTGCTAAAGAGCAGTGTGGGTTGGCCAGAGAAAATAGAACCCCTGCAAACATAAAGGAAACGTGCCTGCTTGCAGGATCATGTTGCATGAGCCTTGACAAATATTCACAAAAACAATGGTGAAAATATTAAGGAAGCCTTCACTGAGATGCACTCCTGAAAAGGGAACAGCCAGCTAGAAAGCAACAAACCCCTAGTGGATTCTTCCCTTTAATAGAATCAAAGGTTTTAAACTGGTGAATAACTGAGAATACATTCTGTTTCCCTTAGGGCACTGCCAAAACCCACTATAGCTGAGGGACTGGCATAAATGAAAGGAGGGGCAGGAATAAGTGCTGGACTCAGATCTTTAAAGGTCTTCTCCTAAGGAGTAAAGGACAACATCATAAAAGTCCCCATTTCCATGACTCAGGACAGAGTTCCTGCCTAAAACTAAGTCTTCACCATATCTAGCTAAATGAATTTCCATATTTTCAAACCCTAACTATTTGAACCATGGAAATGGTGGGAAACTATAGGAGATTAAACTAGAAGTGCTGGCTCAGGGCACTTAAAGTCCTTTGACCATTCTTGTGTATGTGGTACAAAGTCCACAAAAACATGCTAATCAGCAGGTGCCCTAATTTCATAAACATAATCAATGTTCACAAGAATAAATCAATAATGAAATTGAATGCTAAGCACTCTATAGTGTGATGGAAGGAAATATAAAGAAATAAATAACGTGTTCTCTGACTTAAAATCTTCGATAACATCAAAGAAGTTTGCAACCATAGTGAAAACTGGAAAAACAAAAAAACCTGTTTTTTTGTTATAAAGCATAAAGAAGAGAAATCAGTAGGAATTAGAACAACCAAATTACAAAAACAATAAATAAAAAGCCACACAGGAAACATGGAATTCAAATTAGGCCTTAAAGCATGAGCAGCATTTAGATAAACTGAGGAAAAGAAATTTTAAAAGGTGAAGGAATTACAGTTAAGTACCTTTATCACAACATGACATATTTGGATAATCATATATAAAATCACTTTCTTGGAATCCATGATGTGATTCATTTTTCACCATCTTTGGCTATGAACTTGAGAACTGTCTCTGAGGTTCTAAGCCTTTAATCCTACCTCACTTCAAAACTATGAGGTCACCACAGTTAATAGTACTAAACTATCAGTATACTACTGGCTTTGGTGGTTCTTTTGTTGCTTCCATTAAAATGTTCACACTGATTAGAAATGATGGCATATGCATACTTTGCTCTTTGAAAGACTGTCATCTATTCAACTTTCATTTTTCATCTTTCTTCTCCCAACATACCCCAGCAAGCCTTGCTCCTAGCCCCTACTCCAATCAACCTTCCTTCTAGCAATACTCAAATGCTCATCATCCACCAAATCTGATTTTTTTTCACATACCTCTGTCATTGCCTTTGTGATCACTTTTATACACTCCCGCCATCAATGTGCTGCTTATTCTTAATGCCAAGTTCAGTTAGCACCTCTGTAAGTCTTCTCTAACTTCCCTCTATTATCCAATGCCGAGATGATAATGGGCCTCTTGTGATTGATTCCTCAACATACTGCTTTCCAGCATACTGCTTTACTGTTTCTTCTTCATCTCCCTTCACCTCACCTGCAATACTGACTGTTACGGTGTCTCAAGGTTCAGTTTTTCGATCTTTTCTCTACCGCACTCACTCCCTTAGTATAAGTAACATAA
Source organism: Scalopus aquaticus (assembly GCA_004024925.1). Taxonomy (NCBI): domain Eukaryota; kingdom Metazoa; phylum Chordata; class Mammalia; order Eulipotyphla; family Talpidae; genus Scalopus; species Scalopus aquaticus. The sequence continues at coordinate 20,771 of PVIJ01011966.1, forward strand.
ATAGTATGTTGGAAGATGATGAAAATATTATTTGTTTCTATTTCCTTAAGGTCCTTAGTCAAATGATGCACCACTTAAAACTACAATTCCCATACTTCAACACCCCTCATTCACCTTTTCTATTTTATTTTTCTCCATAATACTCCTTGCTTTATAACAATATATTTTACTTATTTATGGTTTGTTATACAACTTACTAATTAGAAAGTAATCTCATTTGTCAATTACACTTCAAGAGAGCTGGGAAAAATGTAAATAAGTAATCTCTACAGGGTAGCGGATTTTGTCTGTTTTGTTCACTATTGTATCCCTAGCAATAAAGTGGAAAATAACACATTTATTATAGAAACCAACTTCCCAGTGTGAAATTACCTAATTTGGGAGGGATACAATGAGAAAGTATGTGTCATTTTCAACAACTTTTCTACATACCTAATTTTCAGGTTTCCCTAGGAGAGGACATCTAACTTGTTCTATATCAACTGACAAGTTTTATTTGCATTTTCAATGTAGGCAACTTGCAAATAAAATAAATTTAACTTTATCTCTTCCTTTTTCTCATTAAGTAGTTGAACTTTTTACTTCAATACTGCATAGAAGAATACTGCAAAGAAGAATTTGAATAGTTTTGAACCATTAAATTAGCTTTTACATAAATGGTATTTATACACTGCCACCAAGTTGACCACAGAAGATCCCACAGGAGAAATGAGAAAACTGAAGGCACTATTGCCAGATACCTGACAGCATTAACGTTGGATTAGATTCAGTCTAGTAAATAGCTATAATTTAGGGCAACAGAAGAGTTAACTAATGGAACCAAATCACCTTTACTACTTACCAAAAGCTTGTATAGCAGGCAAGGGCGACAGTGGCTTTCCTAATTTTAAACAGCAGAATTGCGCAGACTAACGCCTCACAGTTACTACTGGACAAACGGCCAGACTTCCCATTCAGGAGTCCTCCCAGTAAAGGATAGATTCTACCTGGTACAACATTGAGGTGCAGACGCTGATTTGCACACCCTCAGGGGTGAGCTCTTTGCAAAAAGGAGCAGAAGGAGCAGAAACAGGCATGCCTGGCTCCCCCTCTTCCTCAAAAGCACCAATGGCGTATTTCCCCCTTGCCTGGGGGCGGGGGGGCGGGGGACCAATGAGGGGGTTAGAGAATAACTGAAGTGTGAAGAGAAAAACCTTCCTCCCGGAAACTACAGAAACAGGAAGTAAGGATTTCTGTCAAAGAGATCACCAGTGTTGACTGCCATAACATCAATATTTCTTTTACGAAGACTATCTGGAAAGAGACAGGGCAGTCTGGGCTGATCTTTGGGTTCCTAGTTTGCAGGTACTATGAAAGTTTCCACTCTGCGCAGTATTTTTGGATGAGCGGAGAAAGGAGTATCCCTCTTTTAGAGTGTAGAGACCTTTAGACACCATGGTTAAAAAAAAAAAATTGGTTTTTCTCACTTATCTCAATAGTCAGAAAATTATTGATTGAATATTTTTATTTGTCAAAGTAATGTACATAGAGTTTAAAGCCTTGTAATGGAAACAAGTCTCCAGGTTCCGACCTATCTTGTGATCACAAACATTCACTTGCAATGTTGTGACTTGTTTTAAGCACGTCCTCATTTTGAAAAATATACCTAATCTCTTATGCCTTGATGTATCAACTTAAACTTTAGTTCTTAACATCTTCAGATATGAAGACATTAGCTCTTACACTTCTCACTCTCCATCCCTCATCCCATGAAATTAAAAACATGGTACCTTATTTAGTTGGTGTCTACATTAATGTTTCTGACAAATCACCACAAAAATAATTTTGTTAATCTAATTACATTTCCCCTTAGAGTTAACAATTTCTTCACTTTTTTCTTTACAATTTTAAATTGTTATCCATTGCGAATTCTTGAAGCTTTCAAAAAGGCGCTCATTTCACTATCCACTTACCCATAATCAAATCTATTTTTTTTTTAATATCAGTCAATTTCTCTGCTTTTCCTGACCTGACCCCTCTCTAATTTGTTTCTTTCTAGATTTGCTGCAGCTTTCATCCTGGCACTTGCCCTTGCCTTCACCTTAGGAACTGCTGTCACATCTCCTTAGTGTTAATTCTCTCAATTCCAGATTTCGTGTTTTCTTTTTCTTTTAGAGGAACTATCTAAAAACTAGGGAATGGAAGATATAAGAGTTTAGATTTTATGTGCTTGAAAGTGAGTTTATATTTTTCTCACAATGTCTTTATAATTTATGGATTGTGTATAAGGGTTAAATTTTTTTTCCATCAGAGATTTTAAGGCATTCCTCCTTCCTCCCAATCTTTTGTATGTAACCTACTTAATGAGCAGGTTTCTCGAGTGGTACACTGCAGCATTTTTCTCATTATTCTGGTAGTCTGAAATTCATGAGGAAGTGACTTGTTGTGGGTCTATCTTACCTTTTCTTCTTTTTTTAACTAAGTGGCCTCATCCTCAGAAGTTACTTTCACATCCCTCATTATTGGAAATTTCCTTGTATTATTTAGTTAATAATTTTTCTTCCTATTTTCTGTGTGCATTATCTGTCTGGATCATCTATTATATGAATATTAAAGCTATGAAATTTGACCTTGATTTATCTCATTTAAGACTCACTAGGGTATTTAGAAATAAAGGAAATGGTCTCAGGCCCAGGGAACTAAAGAATTGTATCTGAAAAATTGCACCAATTTGTGATAGAATAAAAAACTCCAATGTACAGTACATATTTTACAATGATGGCTGAAATCTGTTTGATCTATTGATCTATTCCTAGAGTTCTTTCTCTTATCCTTTGGCATCTATAACTCCTAAAATATAATTTTTTTGTGATATTGTACTTTAAATTTTCATGCAGACATCATCTGAAATTATAATAATTTTTGGTTAGTCCTGCTCGTATTAATTTCTAAAATGTTTCATTAAAACTTACTCATCCAGCCTTATAGTCTCACTTTTTTAATTAATCTTCTGACTAAAATATAAAGTAAGATAATGGGTTTATTTCTGATGCCTCTATCCTCATTCTTACAGTCTCAATAAAAATCAAATAGAGTTTTTATCAGATCTATATGCATAGATATGTTTCTTAGATCAAAAAAAGGGATTCTTGTATCTGTAGTTGAGAAGGTAAGAGTCAGGAGTTACTGTTAATTCACTTTACAACATAAAAGCATGAAAAAAGATCCTATCATAGCTTCAAGTTTTCAAGCTTTAGGTCTTTATAGAAACTTTCAGGATTTTAGAGCCAAGCTAAACCACAACAGTTGAGAGATTTAGCTGCAAAACACATGGCTAATGACCTTTAAGGCAACTTGTTCATATGTCAACTAGAAGAAAACATGAGCCATAACTTTTGAGATTAGTTACTTTTCTTATTTTTCCTCATTTATGTAATTCAATATCTGATATAATAGATGTAACATAAGGGCACAGAGGTGTTTTTAAGGACAGTTTTTCTCTAAAAGATGTCATTTTGAAACTAATTATTAAGAAAATTAGAGTTTTTGGCATTTTGATCCAAAATATGTCAGTGTTTCTTGAAGTAATTGGGTTGCATTTTCTACAAATGTGTATATTGGCTTATGTTAATCTTGGCTGAACAAACTGTTACCATGAGATTGCATTTAATACAACTGGTGGGATTTGTGAAAAGCACATTTCAACCACTAATAACTTGCCTTGATAGTACATATCTCTTCAAGCAGCTCAAAGAAGTTTAGAAGACATTTTTTCTATAAGAAATGTCTTATAATATCTTAGAAATACCAAATATTTACTTTTATTATAAAGAAATTTTTTTCTTCCCAGAAGGAATGCATATCAAAAAACAAAAACAAAAACACATCTGAAGAGGAATGAACTTACACTTCTGAATCATATACAATGTTGTAAACCAATCTTACCTCAAAAATAAATAATGCAATTTTAAAATAAGATAAAATGAAACTGGAATATCGATGGAGGTTTTATTCACCAGTAAGAGAGCTTTGTTCTAAACAGGAAGTAACAATACTTATTGTAGGGTATATATTTATGATCCACAGCTGTCACAAAAGTGGCATACTGTCTAGGTTGACAGTCTACATCATGAGAACCAAAAGGGTTCTGGTTCTCCAGAGTGTTCAGTGGGATAACTTGCAGGCTTGAGTCACATAGGCCTGAGGTTAAATACTGGTCTACTACCCCTAAACTGTTTTATCCAAAAGTAAATTGCTTCACTTCTCAGTTTGTTCATAGAAGGCACCAGATCCTGGCAAATAACAAATGGAAGCTATAATTAACTTGTACAACACAGGTTGCAGTTAATGGGCCAAGATTTGTTGGTCCCTGGTCAAAAAGGCAGGAACTTGCCTATCTTGAAGGTGATAATTTTAGGTGAATAGAAATTTTAACAGACGTCTTTGAAAGAAATCTGCTCTTTTTCCTTCTATACTGTATTTTAGTAGTTTGTAATTTTGCCTGATAACCTGTTTTTCTTCATATATATATATATATATATATATATATATATATGTGTGTTTGGTGTTGCTAAAAATAAATAGCTAACAAATCAAAGCAAGCTTTTGTAAGTTGTACTATTCTGGAATAGTACTATTTTGTAAGTTGTACAGTTTTCTGCATTTTGAGGATCTAAATCATGTTTCAAGTATTAAATATTTTGGACAGAAGCATTTTTAAGCTATATTGCATACTTTTATGCCTTCTTTAGTAGAATATATGAGATATAATTTAAGCCATATTTATTGATCCTTAATTCTCATTGTGAACAACTATTGGATCATGCTTTATTCATTCTTTCAATGAACAATTATTGAATACCTCAATAAAAGGAAAATTCCTTTTCTTGATGAGTTTATATAATAGTATGAAAGATAGAAAATAGAATTAAAAAGTACAGAGCAACTTTATAATTAATTATGCTATTGATAACCACAGGTACTATAGGAACTCAAAAATGAAGCACTATTTTAAAGCAGGGATGCATATTTTGGGGTAAAGAATGGGAGAAGATTTCCAAAGAGAGGCTATTTCCCAAGAAGAAAGAAAAGTTAGCCAGCTAAAGAAAAAAAAAGGCATAAAGAATTCTAGAAACTCAGAGTTTGGTTTAGCATTATAATGTGGTGCAGGTGGCAAAATTGCAAGAGATAATGATGGAGAGGTAAGCACAGGCCAGATAATGAGGACTATTGAATGCCAAGATTAAGAGGTTGACATTTATCATGAAAGCTATTAGAAATCATTGGAGATTTTGAAGAGGAGACTTGGGTGATTAGACTCATATTTTGGAAAGATTATTCTGCAGAAATGTAAATAATAGATAGCAGGAAAATGAGACTAATGTTAAAAAGAGAAATTAGGAAGCTACATCGGGATTCTTGGTGATGCAGTGTATGATGACTGGACGAATGACAGTGGCTGTGTGCACAAGGAGAGGGGTTAGGAAATCAGAAGTTAAGAATATAACTGACTTCTAGTTTCAGCAGTTGCACAGTATGAGGTACTGGATGTATTCTTACCCTGTAATTACCTATTAAACAGGAAAAAGATATGAAACAACTTTTTTTTCTGACTGGATGAGAGAGAGAAGAGCTGATTGCTCCTGGAGAAAAAAAAATATGTGATGTAAATGTCAGGTTTCTGGCTGAGGACACTTTCCAAACTATAACACAGATTTGTAGAGCCCACATGGAGAGAAGGGAAGAGAGAAACTAGCGTTCAGGGATCCTGAGGTGACTGGACTTAATCAAAGTAGCAAAGAGTAGAGACTGTGCGGAAATAGAACTACAGAAATTTGCATAGAGCTCCCCTTTAGCAATTTGTTGTATCTCAGCTGTACAAGTACAGGAAGAGAATAAATTAAATCTACCAAAAAATAAGTACAGCAGGGTGGAGATAGGAGTATGTCACTGAATATTGGTATCAATATTTGCACAATGCTGGGACATCGTGCAGTCAAGGCCACAGAAATAGTGAGATCTTGCTAAACACTCTAGATATTTTGAAATCTCAGAAAAATCATGCCTAAGAATAGGGCTTTTCTAATCCTAAGGTAAGGATTGTTCTAGATTCATCTTATTAAAGTTTAAAATAGAAACTAAATGTTTAGCAAGCAGAGTTGCCACTAAATTAATTCACCTCGCAAAGGGTCAACACTCATTAAGAGAAGATATAATCCAGATTTCTCTACAATGTTCAGAACATCAAGCAAACAATTAAAAATTAAAATACATATAAGGCACCAGAAAAATGTGATAGATCACCCCTGCAGCCACGAAAAGGGCAGTAAGAACAAAATAAAAGATTACAAAGATGTTAGATGATCAAATAATGGTTATAAACAAGTAGTATAATACATTCAAAGATCATAAGGAAAATATGAAAGGAGTGGAGCAATGGAAAATCTCAACAGATAAATGGAAACTGAATGTATCAAGATTAATTTCAGATCTCAAAACTAATCAACATGTAATATAGAGGGAAATTATTAGATGATCTTAATAGCAGATTGGATTCTTCAGAAAAAAAGACCAGTAAACTTGAAAACAGGTCAATAAAAAAATCACCAACTTAAGCACAAAGAGAAAAAATACCCAAAGGGAAAAAAAAAGTGACTTGTGGCTGATTATCAATAACTCTAGCATAGACATAATCAGAGTTCAGGAGAAGAAAAAATATTTGAATAAATAAGGAGCAAAATTTTCTCAAATTTGATTTTAACATCAACCCACAAAGCCAAGAAATTCAATAAACCATGGATAGCCAAAATGCTGGTAACCAAAGATAAAGAAAAAATGTTGGAGGTTGTCAAGGAAAAAAAAAGATACATACACAAGAATAGATAAAACAGTTGATTCATCACTGAACTCTCTCTAGAACCAGTAAAAATCAAGAAATTATGAGATGGAATCTACAAAGCATCAAAAGAAAAACTGTCGATCTAGTATTTCCTCCCAAAAAGTCCTTCAAAATTAAAGCAAAATAGATACATTTTTTTGAGTAAACAATATCTAAGAAACTTTTTTTTAAAAAATCAGTAAACCCATACTATAATAAATAATAAATGGAAATTTTTTAAACCGAAAGAAAGTAAGACCAGGTAAAAACTCATACTTACACAAAGAATAAGGAGCATGGGAAACTAAATATTTGGGCAAATATATGATATTTTTATTTTGTTTCTTAATATCTCTAAAGGACAATATTTTATAAGAAGTAATAAAAATAAATTGTGGGGAATCTCATCAATGTACAAGTAAAATGAATGACAGCAATAGTACAATAATCTGGGAGGGGTAAATGCAAATGTAATATTTTAAGATTCTTAAATTATGTACCCTATATTAATTTCATGTAGACTGTGATAAGATATGGATGCATATAGTAAACCCTAAAGAAGCCACATACCACAAAAAGATTTTTTTTATTAAATATTTGTTTATTTATGCATACAAGAGCTGGGGTGTAGGCCAGAGGTGTAGGGAAGTGGGGTGAGAGGATTCACTAGAGACAGAGTGGAGACCAGAACAGATGGATTGACTGAAATACACTGCTGAGGGAAGCAGTGAGCAAGACAGGAGAATCTGCTGTGCTATATGGGCCGGGCATCAAACTCATGCTGTAGTGACTGCCGACAGCTTCATAGTGCTGAGACTTAATCCCTTGCACCACCAGGGAGGCCCCCACAAAAAGATTTCTAATGAAAAATGAGAGACGCAATTTAAGAATTTGCTTCAAAACAACTGAAGCAAAAACTGAAAGAACAAGAAATAAAAATAGAATATCAGACACTAAAACTTAAGTCATTGATGGAATAAGTAGATGGGGGAAGGAAGTATATAGAAGATCTGAATAGTAGCTACCAACTTAAACTAATTGATATTATAGGGCATTAGATCCAACAATGGGAGAATACATATTCTTTACTAACACCATGGGATATTCAGCGAGACAGAGCATTGCTGAACCTATCGCCACTGTTTCCAGGATGCTGAGAGAAGACATAACACTCCAGATTCATAAATAAAGACCTTTATTACTCATAGCAAGTTACAGCAGAATATCAGCAATAGTGCCAGTTTGCTGAGCACCCACTCCAACAGAACACAAGCGTGTCAGATGACACAACGTGGGATGCATTACTGGAGAGGAGCCCTAGAGTTCAGGCAACCCAAATCTTTTTATAAAAGGCAATAAGCCTACCTGACCTTTGTCTACGAGAGAGACATTATCTTCATTACATTTATTATATTAAAGTGGACAATAAGCAAGTATACCTTTTACTCTGGAGGGAGACATTATCTCTGTTTTCCAAGACTGTTTGCTATGTAAATATCCTGGAAAAGATATGCACCAGAACAAAGGCCATCAGTACTCAGGCCCACAAGGCGTGTAGAAGTGTAAGAAATCTGTAGTGATGTGTTACCTACAGTGGTGTTGGCAAAAAGAAAGGAAAATAGACCAATGTAGTAGAATAGAGCATCTGTAAAGACTTGCACACTTTTGATCAATTGATTTTTCATGAAGGTGCCAAAGTTATTCAAAGGGAATAGAATGTCTTTTCAGTAAATGGTACTTGTGTGTCTATATGGGGAAAAAAGGGACCTTGTCCCATATCACACAATACATATGATTAATTGGAGATGGATTTCTGACCTAAATGTAAAAATATATATATAATGTAGAAATATATGTGAAATATATATTGGATACATTGGAAAATAATTGAGCAGTTAGAAGTTATAACACTTTCTGAAAACAAATCTAGGCCCAAGCAATGAATGAGGGTGGAGGAAAAGGAGGTAATCAGAAAGTGCTACCTGATACCTGATACCACAGCACAAGTCAGCTCCTGAGAATGGACTGCTGAAAAGCAGTGAAGTAATGATGGATGGGATAGGGATAGGGAATGGATGATGCCAGGCACTGAGGAAGAAACCACTGAGCCAAATGCGAAAGCTTTCCATGATTATGGAATATTCAGAAATTCAGCAATTGACACTGACTGGAGAGTGAGGGTAACTAGTTTATAATGGCATGTGGACACATTATACACCACGCATGGTTAGGCATTTTCATATTCAATTTTTACAATATCCTGTGATATTTTCACCTTATCCTCATTTCACAGATGAGTAAACTGGAGTTCTGAGAAGTTAAGTAATTCACCTCAGTTTAAGAGCTTGTGAATGACAGGATTGGATTCAAAACGCGTCTGCTTGAATCAAAAATAAGTGTCCTTTCTTTCAAAGCATAAAAACAGTCAGACAACTAGGGCTGTGACTCAGGACTGCGAGAGAGGAGAGATGTTCATCAGGAAGAGATTAAAGGGTCAGAATGTGGACAATCCAGTCCAGCCCCCAGGAGACTAGAGTAGTACGGTGGGACCTGCCATTGAGAGCAGGGAGAGGCTTGGGAGAGATCTTATACCCTCAAAAAGCAAGGTATCAGTTCACATAATCAGATCAATGAATTGCTCTATAAAGATCTTGAGTGTATAAGGAAGGTTTTTTATTTTTTAGGCTCTGTAATGGACCACTCAAGGATCTATCACTCCAAATCCGGACTGTGTATTATCTATAGATTTTTTTTTTTACTCATTTCCTTTTGTCTTCAAGTCACAGTTCTCATATACGGTTAATGTGCTTGAATGTAAAAGTACTTGTCCCCTCTCCCAATGTGTTTGTTAGATCTTGAAGTGGGCTATAAGCCAGATAGCCAAACTTATTAAAATCATAGACTGCAGAGAACTTAATAAAATTTTGTGCTAAATAAAAACAATATTGTTTTGAGGGAGGTCCTGGAAGGCCTTCTACAAATAAGGAGCAAGAGCTTTTAGTTCATTGATCTATTTGGTTTTATTTTTGTTTTCAAGCTATGATATAGTTGGATGAGGTTGCTGGTTAAGTGGTTAGTGTTACTCTATATAAGCAGTATAATTAGATTATTTAATATAATTTATTTAAATATTAAATCACCTTTAGTGAATTTTTTTAAAGATTTATTTATGCACATAAGAACTGGAGTGTAGACCAGAGGTGTGGGGTGGTGAGAGGATTCACCAGAGACAGTGGGGAGCAGAAGAGGCAGATCTACTGAAATACATTGCTGAGGGAAGCAGCAAGTGAGGCAGGAGAGGTCTGCTGCGCCAGGTGGGAAGCTCCCTGGCCAGGGATCGAACTAGTGCTACAGCAGCTGTGGATAGCTTCATAGGCTGAGACTTAACCTTTTGGGCCATCAGGGCCTTTAGTAAATTTTAAATGTTAAACTAAAACTTTTTCAGTTTTGGTATCAGTTATTTCAGACTGTACATTTGATCATCATTTGAAAAGTGTTTTTAATGAGCCAATATCTAAATGTAAACAAAATGAATTTCAGGCCACTGCTGACAGCACCATTGAATCTTTAAGCTGAGCCTAGAGCTTTGATTTATGTTGGGTTGTAAATGGGGATATCATAATTTATATGGAGAAAATAGATTCAGAATAAGGCCTAAGAAGGATCAGAAGAGGGATAATTAATCTTTTGGCACCTTCTGAGAAACCTAACTGCATCCTAATTTTTTAAAAGTGTTGTTTCTCCAAAACACAGACTATCTTATTAGACCATTCTGTAATGAAAAGTCCACTGCTCTAAAGTGTTAATGTCTTTGGGAAAGCATAAAAGGGGAATAGTTCTATAATATTTGGATTTTATATAAATATATGATTATATTCATATATAAAGACATACATGCATTTATATATGAGAAAAAAGAAAATATGATAAAAATAGAAAAAGCAACTAAAAACTTTTTGTACAGTACTTACTAGATGTTCAAATTACACAAGATAAAATTGAAGTTTTACCAATTTAGAAAGTCTGTGACAACTAATACCTGAAACAAATGGTCTTCATCATAGGGCTACCTCTAAACTGCTATTTGCCTTAGCAAGTCTTTCCAAGTGCCTGCTACATTTTTTATATAATAAAAACCTTAGTAAGAAGATTCACAACTGGGCCTCCCTGGTGGTGCAAAGGATTAAGCACAGTGCTGTGGAGCTGTCAGCCGGCTGCTATGGCCCGAATTCGATGGTTGGCCGGGGACTGCCTCGCCCGCTGCTCCCCTCCGCAGTGTATTTCAATAGATCTGCCTGTTCTGCTCCCCACTCTGTCTCTGGTGAACCCTCTCACTGCCCCACACCTCTGGCCTGCACCCCAGCTTGTATGCAAAAATAAATTAAAAAATCTAAAAAATAAGATTCACAACTGAGAAGAAAAGTAAATTGACGTGAGACCATCCTTGCTTGAAGAGAATATGAGAAAGTAGATGATAATTCTTATTTTTTGTTTCTCAAAAACTTTATCTGAAAATAGGAGTACAGAGAGAATGTATATGGCAGACTTTCATTTATACTTCTGAATATTCCCTGGAATACTGACAAACCATCAGATCCTTTCTCCAAAGCTCTAACATAGGTAACAATTTCCTTTGTTTCCAGGACTATCACCACCACCATATAAATAAATATTAACTTATTTTTATTATCTCTTTTTGTAGCTCCTCCAAAACATGAAAGAAATTGAGCTGAGATTGAGGTATTTCTTATACTTCTCACAGAATAGGCCTATGTTATAATTTATAAACAAACCAAATTGCCAGTTGCTTTTATAACTCATTGTTTAGGTAGAAAACAGTTGTTTGAGGTGGTTGTTTTTTAAGAAAAATTGCATCTGTGCATTTAAGGTAATCTCAGATTCCAAGTTCAATTCAACAATCTAGATATTTTCTGTTGAAATTCTGAGGAGCAGTATGAGTAAATGTTAATGGCTTTTTTTCTCTTTTGAATATGTGTTCTTTTTAAGTTTGAAATTGAAATCTTGGGCAATTCACATATCAAGTGATGGAAATTATATTGTAATCAACACATTTGAGTTTGTGTTTCCTAACTATACGATCATGTTTACATGCAGAATTTAAAGTAGAGCGCTTTCTAAGAAAACATTATGAATAAATTTAACCTCATAAAATGAATTGTCTTTTCAACTATTCAATAACTTCCTGTGAATGTTTGCAGAATTCATAGACGAATTGCTAGAGAAATGTGCTAGAGAATCTAGGGAAATAATTGTTTTTTAAAAATACTTTAACATTTAACATTGTCTATGTTCTATTGATTTTCTTAGCAGAAGTTTCATAAAGCCAAATTGCCTGTACATGTTTTTTAACATGTAATATTTGAAAAAAATCATCCCACTGGAAATGATGGTAAATGAATTTTCCTGTAATTCACCGTGGCCATAGCAATTTGGTATAACTGCACTAGCATGAATATTGGTGCAAGAACTACGGTTGTATACAAAATCAAACTAAGCACAGGACTTAAAAAAATAATTTTTACCGTCATGTGGGCAGAACAAATAACTACTCGCAAAATTTGGTTGAGAATCATGGACTGTTATGTCTTTTGGTAAAACAGGATCAAAGCAATGAATGCAGCACAGTAATTACTAAGCTGCTTCTCTGCTGGACCTCCTCTTTTTATATGGGGGCCATCTTGCCACTTGGGCCACTCTTTGGGAGAGCCCTTTCTGCTTTATATTTACCAGCAGGGGCATTAACAAAAATCTCTTAACACTCACTTTTGAAGATCAAATTCCCTGAGCCAGATGTAAGGCAGGAAAAATCAGAAAGGTGTACCATCAGAATATGTTTTCTCAACCCTTCTACAATACATCTAAAAGTCCCGTTAGGGATTTGTTGTTGCTACCGCTATCTCAGCACACAACTGTCTTCATCTCTCTCAGTGGTATATGCTTACTGTGAGGCCTGGGGTTACATGAAGGCTTTTCTCAGGGTTCCTGTTCTGCCCTCACCTTTCATTAGTCCTTACAACTTGCGTCAGTGGGCATTTCTCTGCAAACTCTTGCCCTGGGTCTCAGCAGTAGACAGCTGTTCCTTATTACTTGATGCCAGGCTCCTGCTGGGGACCAGGAATGACTCTTAATTCTCCTTGTCCCACCCCAATCGTAGGCTATGCGTGTACTTGGACATGGGGAATGAAGACTTTTCCATGTCCTGCTTTATTTCCTTGGCAACGAAATCTCCCTTGTACCTGAAGCGCAAGGGGTGCTTCTCTTTGCTCTTGCCTTGACCCCATCCTCTCCCATTAGGCCTAATGAGCAAAGTTTGCCAGTGACTGTGAACTCTCCTTGTGACTAGGGTTCCCAGTTTTTCTAAACTGATAAGCTAACCCACAGTTAGGAACTTGTTGACACTTCAGCTGATTTTGTCTTACTTATTTCCATGAAGGTCACCTCTTCCTCCCGTGGTCTGCTAAAAGATGAGTTTGTGTGTCCTGTCTCTCCTTGAGGCTTGTCACTCTTTGAGATTTAGTTCCTTTTGCTGCCTTACCACTAACTAGCTGCCATCAATTCTCTGATGAATTTTTAAAAGGATATACTTTTAAAAAATATCTAGATTATACCACAAAATTTTTTGTGGTTTTCTGTGTCTTAAACAACAGAGCAAACTCCAGTTTCTCATTATTGTCTAAAAACAAAACATCCCTAAGACTTCCTTAATTTTTTATATCATAATTATCTCAGTGAGCCGAAAGAAAAACCAGGACCAATGATATCTTTACCTGTTGGGGAAGAAGATGTCCTGAATGAACGCTACAAACACAGGTTTTATGGACTCCACCCCCACCCCAGACCAAAGAGATCCAAGGTACCAAGGACTACAAATCCCATTATGTTATCACCACTGAAGGGAAGACTGGTGGGAACTAAAGGTGGAGTTAAGCAGCCAGGCTTGGTATATAACCAGAGACATGTGGGCCTTGGCCGGTTGTTGGTTTTTCACCAGCCTTCAGCATTCTGGGCCCAGCTCAGAGGAACTGGCAGAACACGTTCACCAATTTCTCTCTCTCTCTTTCTCCCTGGGTTATCTCTTTCTTCATTTTTGTAATAAGCCCTTTTTGTAAATAAACCCTTTATTAACCTTTTTTTGTGTGTGCCTGCAGTTGAGTCTCATTATAAGTCTATTTTAAGCCCATGGGTGAGGACCCCCACCCAGGCCACATTTCACATTGGGGTTCCCTGTAACATACCTACATTAATGTCTTTGGTTTTCTACTCCAAGGGTCAGGAAAAAACATTATTGGTTTAAAACATATATGCTTGGTGAATTACGAAAGAAGAGAATGGGAAGTGTCCCAAAAAATTTCTCATTGAGAACATAGTGTCCTGATCCTCCAGTGTTAATGACTGAATGTTTGTATCCTCCCAAAACTCACATGTTGCAGCATTAACCCTCAGTGTGTTAACTTTTTTGAGATAGGTGAGGGCAGGGCTGATAGGAGATAGATGAGGGTAGGGCTGCTGATGAGTTTAGTGTCCTTATAAGAAGAGACACCTGAAAGTTTGCTCCCTCAACATCAAGCATACAAAGAAGAGGAATGTGAGCACACAGCAAGATGGTAGATATCTACCACCTAAGAGAAGCAGCTTCAGAATGAAACTTACCTTGCTAGCACCTTGCTCTTAGACTTCCTCAGCCTCCAGAACTGTGATAAATGTCTGTTGTTTAAATGTCTGCATAGTCTATTGTGTTTTATTATAATAGCCTGAGTTAACTAACCCACTAGGTTAGTCTGACTAGAGCAGTCAGAATTAGTTGAGATCAATTCCAGTAAAAGCTGTTATGATTTGGCAATGGAGTGTGGGAATCTCTAAAGAGGTTGTAGTTATAAAGTGATTTTTGTAATAACCCCAGCATCAGGTTGTATGATTGAACCAGACCATCTGTAGAACTGCAAAGAATGGATCTTTGTGACTTAAATATCGAAAGTCACTCCTATGGGATAGTCAACAGAGATGGTCAATCAAAAATCTCTGATCAAAACACACTATGTTTAGAAAGAGTGAGAGAGAAAGAGAGAGAGAGAGAGAGAGACTTTTCTATGTGTCTCCTTTGCATTTCTGAAGACCTTTTTGAAAAAAAAATTTATTCATACATTTAACAAATACTGAGTGCTTACTACACGTTAAGCCCTATACTAGGAATATATCAGAGTACAACACAAAGATTCCTACCTCTAGTATGACATTTTCATACAGGTAAATGTTATAGAATAAAGCAATTTGTGGGTACTACAGAAAAAAATCAGGGGAGTCAGAAGTGGTATGGGTAGTAAGTTACAGTTTAAGTAGACTCTAGTGCAAAGGTGACATTTGAGCAGACTTGGAGGAGGTAAGGGAGTTAACCATGCAGATAACTAGAAAAAAAATGTTCCTAGCAAAGATAACAGCCAACAGAAAGACCCTGACTGGTGATGTACTTGGTGTGTTCCAAACGCAGTACAAAGGCCAACAAAGAGGAAAGTAGTAGGATGGTAGAGAGACAAAGGACACTCATGGCAGCTCATATATATACAAGTAACAAGGCTTATCTGAGTGTGTTGTTTCTAATCCCCAAGCTGAACCCAACTTCTGTTGGTGAATGAATCCTCTCCTTTTGGATCTAGCTTTTTAAATAAAGTCTCTTAAATAATGTTCATTGTGGAATCACCAGACAGGAGTTGATTAAAGAGAGGCAGGTAATATAGTTCAATCCCAGATTAGTAATACAGCAATTAATAGAACAATTGTTACCGGATAATTGAAACAAGTCACAATAAAGAAACCTTGAAATAAAGGGAGGTCAGTGAACTGAGTTGCTAATAGTGTAAAAATATGTCAAGATCATAAACATACAAGTGATCAATAAACAAAATTATTTTTTAATCTCAATCTTATTAGTTATCACCAAGATAGAATTTTCTACTGTCTACATATTATTATTTCTATGTCATCTAGTTTGATTAACAAGTTTGTCATACTATTACCTAGTAATGTCAAAAGTGAGAAACAGGAATTTCCCTACCAGATAACTAAAATCATAAATGGACTACAACTTTATTGGAGCACAATTTGGCAATACCATTAACAATTCAACCAGTTTTCTGGATTAGCATTCAACCATTCTCTCTACAGCGCACACTGACTGATACCTTCTAAACACTGATTGCTTAAAAGCTTA
Organism: Scalopus aquaticus; assembly: GCA_004024925.1. Taxonomy (NCBI): domain Eukaryota; kingdom Metazoa; phylum Chordata; class Mammalia; order Eulipotyphla; family Talpidae; genus Scalopus; species Scalopus aquaticus. Next base: position 36,853 of record PVIJ01011966.1, read on the forward strand.
AATACACCTAAACACTGCTACTGTAGTAACCGAAGTTACTTAGCCTGTGTTTAGTAACCAGGAGAAATTATCTACCCAAGAATCAGTTATATATTTCCTAAACGTATTCATTTCGGTTCTATTCATTATTATAATTGTTATTTAGTTAATATTATATGATGTGATAAAATAAAAAGATTTATTTTTTCCAATGGAAACCAAGGACTTTAAAAGACTCAATGAATATAAATTTTACAAAAAGAAAATTGCTGTCAAATTAGATCAGAGTAAGTCAAATGCAAAAGAAATCTAAAATTTTTGAAGAGCTGCTTTTTCAAGTGCTTTAAGTTCTCTCCATTTTAAAGCAGAGTAAAACTAGAATCATAAATGATTCATTATAAATATGATTTATGAAAGATGATTCAGAATTATAATTAGCAGAATATACTAAAAACAGAAAACAAAACAAACAAATGAAACTTTGGCCCAATTTTAAAATATTAGCAAGTGAAGGTACATAAAATAAGCAAATAAAAATATATAAGGTATGTGTCATTTTAAGATTTCCTACTTTGAACAACTCCTTTTTTATTTTCTAGTATTGTAACATGGATTTACAACACTGTGTATGAATTAGAAGTATAGGAATCACATCCTTCAGGTATATGTTACCACACCACACCCACCACCAAGACAATAATCTATTATGCCTCCCCCACCCTTTCTAACCTCAAAATTGCAGACAGATTTCTAGGGTTTATTATTGTTTTGTTTCACTGGACACTTTGGTTTCTCTATATCCCACACATGAGAGTCACCATCCAGTATTTACCTTTCCCCTGCTTTCTTTCACTAGCATAATCCCCTCCAGTTCCATCCATGTTAAACAAGTTCCTTTAATTAGTCAATCACTTATATTGGATAAGTGACTTTTCATACTTATGTCAACAACCTTAAAATCAATACCAGCCTTATTGAGAAAACATAAGATAAATACAAACTGAGGGAAGGACAGTTAACTGGTCCTTTTTAGAAATGTCAAGTTCATGAAACACAATTCGGAAAAAATTAAGAAGTTTTGATGCTTTAACATCTTTTATATATTGGATTCTGAAACAGAAAAAAAAAAAGACAAAGATTTAGATGCACGATGTTAATTGATAATAAATTCAAAAAATGAATGATTGCTTAAATATAATTATTATAATCAGTGGTCTGTTTCATGGCTATTAAAATTATATTTTAAAAGTATATTAATGATATGGAAAGATATTCATTATATAGCATTAAGTGAAAGAAAAATAAGAAAATTTGTGTTTATGATTATATATACATTCCCACAGAAATACACCTCCCCCCTCCCCACACACACACAAATATGCACGGAAAACTCTTTGAAAGGCCAGAGCTGTTACATTAATGGGTTACTGCTAGATTTTGAGATTAGTTCTGTTTTATTTTCCTCTAATTTTAAAGAATATTACATTTTATGATTTAACTGTATCTAATACACTTCACGTATTTTCCCTTCATTTCTTTCTTTGTTTTTTTTATTCTCAAAACTTTAATTTTTTTCCTTCATTCTTTCTCTCTCCCTCACATCTCCTTTTCCTTCCTTTTCCTCCTTCATTCCTCTTCCCCCACCCCATGTCCTTCCTCCCTCCTCACCTTCTCTCCTTCCTTCCTTTCACCTTGTTGAAGAGAAACTACTCTTGATATCATCAGTGCATTTGAAATTGCTTAAGGAAAACCTATTTGCATAAGTTTACTGACTTCCTGGGATATAAGACTACAGGAACTCAAATCACTTTTTTCCCAAGGTTCAAAATCATAAAATCTGTTAGAATAGATTAGGATAATCCCGAGACCCAGTGACAAGGAAGGCTAAAAGCCACAGAAATAAAGTAACCATGAGGGTGAAAAAATAATAATAATAACATCAAGTGGAATAGCTGAGAGAAGTGAGGTTCTCCACAGGTGAGCTTATCCCAAATCAGTCCCAAATCAGGCTATGTCAGCCTGAAGTAATTATTTGTATGTTTCTTAAAAGGTAGAATCAGCATCTCAGGATAATTTTGCCATGGAGCACCTTTATTCTAATGGGCACTTAGAAAGGTGATAAATTAAAGCTGATCCTTCTCCGAAACCTTGAAGAATTATTGGAAAATAATTTGCAAAAGCTTCTGAAGTAGAAAGTCCCACCCTAACTCTACCTTCTTAGATACCGGCCACCTTAATGGTTCCTGGACTTGGGATTTGCCTCCAAGTTGACTGCAACACCAGTCACAAAGCAGCACAGTGATGAATGAGGCAGTGGTTTTATAAAGAACTAAGCAACATCTACTGACAGCTGTGCATTCTGCCAGCTCAAGGGGATTTAGCAAACTAAAATATATGATGCACAGTTAAAGTTGATTTTCAAATGAACAATGAAATTTTTTTAAGAATAAATTTGTCCCAAATATTGCATGGTAACTTACACTAAATAAACAAGTCATTGTGTGTCTGAAATTCATGTTTAAATGGAAATCTTATCAAGGTGATGAATTCAAATACCTATTATACCACAGTAACATAAATTATACTAAATAAAATATTATAATGGGAAACACTTGAGTTATACCTCATGCAGTTCTAACGCCTTAACAGGAAGATATTACAGAGAAAAGGTGGGAGAACGTAGCCAATCTCAGGCACTCTTCTAGTAAGAGGGTTTCTATAACTCTTGAGTTAGAAGTATCTACAAACTGAATTTAAAGAACTTTCAGTGATAGGAATTGTTTTGGCAGTGTTTAATTGCAATAAATACAAAAGCAATAGAGCTGGTAATAAGGCAGGAGCAAGCAGAACTGGCCTCGCATAGGAAAGGGAGGTTGGGAAGAATTGAGTGTCAGGGAAGAGTGATTGGATTCTTTGCTAACCTGCTTGTTTAAGTGGGTAAAGTCAAGCATAATACTTGAAGATATGGCTCACTTCTGGAGCAATTACACACATCTCAACTGTAGATCTGGATACCCTCCACTGTATTGCAATGATCATTTGTATTTGGACATAAAGAGCAATGGCTATTAAGACACAAAACGGTAGAATGGAAACAAAACTGGGGTTGCCCGGTGGTCTGTGGTAAAGGACTTTGGGTGTTGTGGGCGAGGGTGTGGTGTGGTGACATACATCCAAGTAGGTATGAGCCAATTCCCTTAAATTTTACAGTGTTGTAAACATGGCAGTGTTGTTAACACAATAAAAAATAATAAATAAGAAGGGCCTCCCTGGTGGTGCAGCGGGTTAAGCGCTGTGCTGTGGAGCTGTTGGCTGCGGCGACGCGAGTTCGAAGCCCAG
>PVIJ01011966.1:40270-52163 GCA_004024925.1 Scalopus aquaticus
AAAAAAAAAAAAAAAAAAAAAAAATTCAGAATGGTCAGGGCAGGAATATCTAGAAAATTATCATAATCAACACCCCTACCAAGAAAACACAGATAATCCTAATTCCAAGGCAGAAAGTACTTCACCTCTTAATATATCCTGCCAGAGGGGAATAATGGTGAGCGAACTCAGGCCTCCTTGGGGTTGCAGGTGATTGAAGGGATATTATTATTGTTGCCCTTGTTTCTTAATGTGCAGGCCTTTGTTGGTATATAAATCATTTCAGTTGCATGGAAATAATTGATATTACAGTGAGAATCCTGATATAACATATGGGTTAGACAAAGTTAGTGAGCTTTCTGCAATAAGAAATGCTACAGCCCTTTGTACTAATCCATTTTCCAGTCATGATTTCATTTACAATACAACAAACAACCGTGTGCTTAAAAAATGCTTTTTGATAGAAATGGAATTGTTTTGAATAGTAACAGCAGGGCCAGAAGGAAACTTAAAGGGAAAATTGACTGCCACCCATATAGAAACCAACTTGACGGAAAAAGTCAGCTGGGCAAATATTTGGCTTACTGAACTTGTTTCTGTCCTCATCCGAGAAGGTTTAAAAGGACTTAACTGGACAAATGTGTTCTTGCTTGGTGGCCTAGCAAGGAACACACATAATGGAAATGAGTTATCCCTTTACAGTTGTGCTGTGTTTTCTTGGGCAAGTGTGTAAATCCTTCAGGAACAAGTAAATCAAATGAAACAATGACTAAGTCTTCACCTTACATTCTATCTGCAAATATGTTTTTCATATGTGTTACTTGGTACAGAAAATATTAAAAGACCTTAAATCAACTATCAAATTATTGAAATTAACTGAGTCAAGGGCTTCTAAAGACCTACTATGGGCAAAAGCTGTTATTTAATGTTTAAAAACATCTTTTTTTGAGGGAATCAAGCAATCCCTCTGCTAGGCAAATATCTAAGAATATCCATTAGTATTGTTAGCAACAGGAAAGAACTGGAAGCAACCCAAAACTTCATCAATAGCATAATGGGTAAATAAACTATAGCATGTTCAGACAATGAAATATTATTAATCAAGGAAGAGAATGAACTCAATCTATACTCATCAACATGAATGAATCTCAACATCACCTTGCCAAATTACAAAGTCATACAGTGTGATTCAATTGTTTTAAAGTTTAAGCTTTGGGAAAACTAAACGATATAACAATGTTTAAGTTTAGATGCTAGATGACAACACTCCAAAAAAAAGCAAGGGGCATAGTAATTTTGGACAGCAAGTACCTCTAGGAGAAAATAAAAGGAACACATTTCCAAAGTGCTTCCAACCTCCAATGTGTTAATAAATGTCCTGTCTCCAAAATGGGTGGTGGGTGGAGAGATGATTATATACCAGTGTTAGATTTACTTGTTCATTTTTCCAGGCCACAGGGATTGAGGAAGAGTGCTGACAATGGGAAATAGGCGGCTTCTCTAAGATGGAATGTGGTATGAAGAAAAGCATCTTTCCTAAATTATTATATATAATGGCCTGCTAAGGTTTCACTTTGTAGAAATGCTATCCATTCCAGATGTTACTAGACTCAATATCATATACATTTGTAATATTTATATGTAATTTTTAAAACTATTACATTTGAATTTTCATCAGACTATTTTACTTGTGGAAATTTCTAACCATATTATTCCAAAAACTACACATAAAACTATATGTATTGCATTGTAAATCAGAAGCATCTCTGCAAACTCCAAAGTGTGAGAGAAGCCTAATGAGCAAAAAATGTCAGTGCCATGAAGAAGGGTGAAAATAACAAAAGTCACCCTGGGACAATCAAGGAAGATGGCAGGTCATCAATCCCAGGTAATCTTAAAGGTAGTGTGTCCGTGGAGAGGCTGCCAATCTCCTCTAGATCAGACAGACAGTCTCTGGTGTTTTGCTGAATGTCTGAGGTGAAGAGAGAGAAAGGCCAAAAGCAAAAGTCATAACAGTAGGTATATTCATGAAGATAATGTGTGAGAAATGAGCAATAGAAACTATTTCTATCTTAAAATTGTGCAGTACAAATGAATGGTGCAGGTCAAATGAAGGGAAAAACCCTTTTTAGAACTTAAATTCTTTTTTATTGCCATAATCCTAGAAATGAATTTTCTTCTTTTTTTCTTATTTCAGCAGCACCTTTCTTTATACTGGATATTTGATTGAACAAAAGGTAGTTGAGCTGTGAAGAGTTTATTTACAGTGAGAATATGCCCATTATGAATCATATGTAATAGTTTGGCATCACAAATATGATCATACAAAATTTTTTCAAGCAAGGGAGATGAGAAAAGTACAAGCTCTATCAAGATTCTTTGAAAGTCAGTGAGGTTCAATGCATTAATTAAGAGTTCCAGAAATTGGTTCAGTATAAGTCAAGTATTAGTAAATATAATGCAAACAAGATGCGCACTTAATTTTATCTACACTTCTCTTAAGTTAATTGATCTGGTTGGGCATAGGAGATGGAGGTCATGGGCTAACAACTTTTTAAACAAATAGATTGCTCCTCCATGACTAGGACATCAAATTGCAAAGATCTCTATCTTGAGGAAACTTGTGTATTTGTCCCAAGTGAGATTCCCTAAGACACAACAGAGACCTCAGTACATTTTTTTTCTTAAAGATTTATTTATTATGCAACCAAGCTGGGGTGTAGGCCAAAGGTGTGGGGTGGGGAGAGGATTCACCAGAGACAGAGTGGGGAGCAGAACAGGCGGATCAACTGAAGTACACTGCTGAGGGGAGCAGCGGGGGAGGCAAGAGAGGTCTGCTGCGCCATGTGGGAAGCTCCCTGGCCAGGTATCGAACTTGTGCTGCAGTGGCTGCTAATCGCTTCATCACACTGCACTTAACCTGTTGCGCCACCAGGGAGGCTCTCAGTGCATTTTTAAAAATCATGTCTGAACAGTATATTTTAAACATTTTCCTTTGGATGATAAAGAACATCTTTCCAATTAAAGAATAGAACATAAATTCAAACAAAATAATTTGTGAGTTAACCATTTGCCTTATTTAAACCATGGTTCACAGTTCTCAAAGTACTTCCAGACCAGCATCATAAATACCACCTAGAAACTTGTTCAAAATATAAAATTTCAGGCCCACCCTAGACCTACTGAATCAGAAACTCTGGTGGTAGGACCCAGCAATTTTAATAAACCTTCCATATGGTTGACATGCACACTAAAGTTTGAGAGCCACAGCTGCAAAACACTCTAGTCCAATGGCCTCTATTCAAGAATAGAAGAAATCTAGGCCATTGATAGAAATAAATTCCCCCATCAAAAGTACTACAAAAGCACTTTTAAGCTTGATGGATTGATCATTTAGCTGAAGATATAAAGATTAAGCAAAATAATTACAATTCAGCAGCCTTTTAGGCATTACATTATTTTAGATAAAAGAAAACAAATTTCCATTTTTCAGGTGAAAAGTATTACAATAGTATTACTATAATTTTTCTTTTGCAATCGAAGATTCTAATTATGGCATTCTCTGTAATCACAGCAGTACAGAAATGATACTCTGGTAATGACTGAGAATGCTTGTTTAATGAGGTTGTCTAATTCAAGAACTTGAATTGAAATTTTCAGAGTAAAGTTTTCCACTGTCCTAAAGATTTTTATACTGGTAATCCATGTTCCAAAAGATAATCCTTTAGTCACATCTCATTTCACTCATCTTTGTATTTTTCCCAGGCCTGAAACTTCTGGGGACTTCAAATGGTATTATAAATGCTGTTATCACAGGGAATTGATTACTGTCTATTTTATGGCCTAATTGCTTTGTTGTTTTTTCTCTCTATGCTTCTCAGATCCCCCTTGTTGAGCCACTAGAGACTTCAGAGGCTAACAGTATTATCCAGGGATTAATGAAACTAATTATAGGTTAGGAAACCAATTTGAGTTACTGAGGATGATATTAACAAAACTATTGTGAGTCTTTTTTAAAAATCTGTGTTTGGACAGAATTTAAAGCTAATCAAAAAACTTTTCTCTAGACAAATGACCCATTTCAAAATAGAGTCCCTTACGTTATATTACTATGAAAGAGGGTTTAAAAGCCACTGTCATTTATACAAAAAATAAAAGATTACTTTCATTAGAAAGGAGAAATACATTTGCTACAAAGGCAGGAAAACACACTACACTTACATAAATCTATGTAATCTGTGTTAAAAAAGAAAAGTCCTGTTCATTTACATTTTTCCTTTTTAGATTTACAAATATAATGAAAAATTCTGCTTTTAGATCTGTTACTCTTCTGTATATTTTTTTAACTTTGAAAGAAAATGTATATAAAATGAAGCTTTGAAAGAAAATCCTGGATATTGAAGTAAAAAGTAATAAGTAAAAGTTTTCCTCTTTATGAGTTTTACAAGACTTAAATATCACATATCATAAGACAGTCTAATTATAGCTACTTATAGCAGAACTTGTCCTAAAGGTCGCCAAATATTTGAAACTATCCATTGAATACCAAAAATATATTTTTCAGCCACTGGTGGCAGTGTAGTTAGATGTAACACAGTTTTGTAACAGTGATATGTGCAATGTTACAATATTTAGTCAAAGAACCAGAAATACCATAAGCTTGTCCCAGTAGCCCCCTTCACTCTAGGAAGGGTGACCTATCCATTTAACATTTAGTCAACATATTTATAGAACACCTACTATTTGCCAGGTTCTGGGGATCCATTAGTGAACAAAGCAAATTATGTTGCTACCTCCATAGAATTGACCCTTTCCTTGGAGTGACAGGTGATAAATATATGAAATAAATATTTAATAGAAGAGGTGACAAAAAGTGCTAAGATGAAAAGTCAACTAAGGAACTAGAAATGAGCATGATGTAAGTTAACAGGGAAAGATGTCCTTTGTTTAAAAAAGATCTCTCTGAGGAGGTGACAGTTGCAAGAGAACAGAGAATTAAATGAGGGAAAGACTATATGGGATGTGAACATAAGGAGCAGGATTGAGGGGGGGAATGAGTGAGGGAGAGTTGAAGAAGATGAACTGGTTTTTTTTTTAATTGTTTTTTCTATCTTTTACATTTTGTATTCCCCTTGGGTAACCCACCACCAATTCACCCGTGATCCATCTCCGTGGTCCCTTGTGTCCTTTTCTACTCCATTTTGTGCCCTTATCCTCTCCCCCAAGTGATTGTCTCTCTCCTATTTGGTTTCCCTATAGTCCTGTTATAAGTGAAACCATTCGATATTTTTCTCTTTCTTTCTGGCTTATTTCACTGAGTATGATCCCCTCTAATTCCATCCATGTCGCTGCAAATTGCATGTGTTTATCTTCTTTGAATGCTGAATAGTATTCCATTGTGTATATGTACCACATCTGAAGAGGATGAACTATTAAGTAGCCAAGAACCAGATTACTGAATGCTGTGTAAAATAAGGTAAACACTCTGAGTTTCATCCTGAATGAGATGGAGAACTTTGAGCTATTGCGAGCAGAGCCATGATCTGAGTTTTTAAAAGACCATTATGATTGTATTAGTGGCTAAATTGGAAGCAAGGACTTCAATTAGGAAACTTATAATAGTCCTGGCAAAAAGTAATGGAGAACTGGATTCAGATGGTAGAGATAGGTGATGTGATTACTAGTCAGATTTTGGATATATTTAAAGGTAAAGTCAAGAGAGTTTACTTGTGGATTAGATACGGGGTGTGAAAGAAAGGAAGGAATGAAGGATGATTCAGGGTTTGACTCTTGAGTGTATGAAGAATGAAAGCACTGCAGAGAACATATTTATGGTCAGAGAAAGAGAAAGTATGTTAAAATTAGTGGAAATTATGACTTTTTAGAGGGCTCTGTCACATCATTGAAGGAGAATGTAATAGGAGAAGGAAATAACTGGCAAGAAATAACAATGCCCATTACCATCACCACCGGAGACCAATAGGACTTCTGTGGGAGCCAAAGACACCTTCATGTGGCCTAGTAGACAATAGATTGCTCAGCATCCAGGATCTCAGATGCAGGTAAGATATGCAGGAGACAGAGAAAATGGAGCTACAGAAAATGGAAGGTGCCATACGATCAAAGAGTATAGAACTTGGGGATAATTTGTTAACATCCCTAAGGAACCTTCAGAAATAACTGTGAGAAATTTTACAGGGAGCAGAGTGCTGCAGTAGCAGATGTGAAAAAAAAGCCATCAAAACACAAGTGAATGTTACTTCAGTGTTTATTTCATTCAAGTAGAGTACAGCTAACCAAGGATTTCTTACATATTTCCCTGGTTCAAGAGATTTTATAAATGAGATAGAAATGAGAACTGGGAGTTATTTCATCACTGTCATTTTTTGCTAGCGAAATGTTTTGCAATTATTTTTCTGCTATTATATAGAGAACAAAAGCTCCAAAGTGGCACAAAATGGCACAAAGAATCTTACCATATGATTTTATCAATAAAACATATGTACAACTACCAATATATTTTTCAACATAAATAAGAAATCAGATCTCTGTGTGATTTCACTTGTTTTTTATATTTCTTATGCAAACTATTTGTGATTTTCTAAAATGAGATGTTCAAATACAGTCTATCAACAGCCTTATTTGAAATAGGTACGTTCTAAGATATATTACATCTTTATGTGAACAGTATGCACAGTGCAAGATGCAAATGGTATTTTAAATCACTACAAATATGGTGAAGTAGAGATAAGAGGTTTTTCATATTATATCTAGAAATAGAAACACCTCTGAATATATAATATCAACTGTCAGTAAGAGCTGATGATTGTTTATGTAACAGGAAAGAGGCATTTTGGCTTTTGTGATACACACATCCATTTTTCTCAATTATTCTTGCCATTTCACCCATCATACCAAGAATTACCTCAGAGATAAGAAACAATGACCATTTTCTTCTAGTAACAAAGTAAGAATTATTTTGTTTCATGATGTGATGTTTCTTTCACTGTTCTGAAAGCCTTGTTGGTGTGGAGGAGTTATTTCTTAAAATCTTCATACTAGAGATGGGATTTAAAAAAAAAGAAAGAAAGAAACCATTACTAGGGTACTATGTTCGTATTTTAAAGGAGCACTGAAAAGAAATTGAGATCCAAATCTGGGGGGCAGTTGTAAGACACTAACTGATGGAGTCCCAAATGAAGACTGAGCTTTGGGTTCAACTCACTTTGATTTAGTTTGAAGTCCAGAAAGATAATACCTCCATTTTCTGCCTTTTTAGCCAGGAGAGTTTTAGCTATGTGGGGTTTTTTTGTTCTTTTGTGATTCCATATGAATTTCAATGATCTTTGTTCTATTTCTTTGAAGAATATCATTGGGATGTTTATTAGGATTGCACTCGATCTGCATATTGCTTTAGGAAGGATGGCCATTTTGACAATGTTGATTCTTCTAATCCATGAGCAGGGAATATCTTTCCAATTCTTTGTTTCTTCTTCTGTTGCTTTTAACAGTGTTTTATAACTATCCTTATAAGGCGCAATTTGGTGATGGGAAAAGTACAGTGACTACACATGAGGGGAGAAATCCTGGACTGTGAAAAAAATAAATGAGGATGTTTAAAATAAATAAATAACAAAAAAATAGATTCAAAGACCATTAATAAATACTCATTGGATATTTTTTTTTAAAAATAATAGTTCACTTTGATTTAAAAAGAATGAACACTGAGTTAGATGGGTGATACAATTTCTTATTTCAAAGATTTGCCCTTTCTAGTAACCATTTGACAATTAAGAACCACACTATATAAGAAACAACTGCTTATGTGTTTATCCTGAATGATAATGAGCTTGTCATTGTGAAAAGGAATAGAAAGAACTATTTTTACAAAATCTATAATTAACCCAAGGGACTTTCCACTGAATTTATAGCTTAGTAAGGATTCTAAGTGGATTTAAAAGGTAGGCGAATATAGCTACTACATTTTCATGAATCACTCTCAAGGGTTGCAATTGACATGAAATAAGGATATCACTTCTCCTTTCCAAATACTAGCACTGCTTTCAAGATGTGGGGAGAATTTCAGTGAGATGTAAGAAAAATTTTTCCAGTGAAACTTACAATATAATCTCCATTATAGTAGGAAGCCTGTTCTTATTTATCACTTATCTTTAGCACCTACCATAGTGTCTTGAACATTAAAGGTGCTTAACAAATACATTCAATGTATGATTGAGTCTATTTGGGAAACCATATATTTTAGCATGGTTACTAACTCAAGACATGATAATGTGAGGCCTTTATAAAGGGGAGCGAGCTGAAAGGAAAGATTCTCTAAGAATTGGAATAACTCTCTTCAGGATCAATTGAAGAATTTCCTGTTCTCCCATTTGGAAAGTAAAATTAATTAGAAAAAGGGGTCTGCACTTTCAATCTTTGAACCTATGGCATGCACTATTAGTGTTCCACCCAAGCTCCCTTGAATTTTTAGTACTGCAGTCTATTCCAGTCTCTAGCTACCTGCATCCTCTTCTCTCTCTCCAGTGCAGTTTTTCAGGGTCTTGTACTCAGAAAGGGGCCCCAAACTTGGGGTTTAATTCTCTGCAGTTTTGCCATCTCTATATTGAAATGCTTAGTAAATTTAACTTTCTGTCCTTTAAGTGACATTCAGTGGGACAATAGAACATGTATAAGGGTCTTGAAACCTCCATTCATATGCACTCCCTCTTCCGGATTCCACTGCCTACCCTGACCCAGTGACTTCTGCGATCCTCTGCCCATGACAATGATGTGGGCACAAGTTGAATTGAGTCAGGTTATAACACATCTAACTGGAGAGAGAGAGAGAGAGAGAAAGAGAGAGAGAGAGAGCATAAGAATGCTTTCTCTGGCTTTTTGAGCTAGGAGCTCCATGTTCTCATTTTTTCTAGGCAATGAAAATCCAGTAGTTGACTCTGGGTGGAAGCAGGCATGGCAGCAACAATGCGAGAGAATAATCCATACCCGACCTGCTTTCACCAATGATTGATTGTAGGAGTTGGTGGGAGAATTCTCAGCAATGATCTACTGGTTGCAGGGTTCCCTAGCAGGATTCAGCTCTAGCTTGATATGCTCTTTATTGGTTGCCTTCCTTTCTCTGTCTGTCTTTCTTACTTCCCCACTGGTGTTTCTTGAGATCTCCTTCCAAATAAACTCCTTAGATCTGAATCCTTATTTTGGATTGGTTTCTGGAAAAAATCCAAAGTAAGAGATTCATAAGTCAACATTTGAGTAACATTTCTAATATCCTTGACTAGTTGAAAAATAAATATTGCCAGTAGAGTGGAGATACTCCACAAGTTTCTCTGTAATTTAGAGGTTTGGGGGCCTCCCTAGTGGCGCAGTGGTTGAGCGCTGCGCTGTGGAGCTGTTGGCAGCGGTGATGCGAGTTTGACGCCCAGCCGGGGAGAATCCCACATGGCGCAGCAGACCTCTCCTGCCTCGCCCGCTGCTCCCCTCAGCAGTGTATTTCTGATCTGCCTGTTCTGCTCCCCACTCTGTCTCTGGTGAACCCTCTTGCCGCCCCACGCCTCTGGCCTGTACCCCAGCTTGAAAAAAAAATTTTTTTAAATGTAGAGGTTTGGAGGCTTGCAGTTTTGCTTACCTTTTACTATATGTTCTGAATCATTTTCCCTTTGTTTATTTCCTCTTCCCCAATTTGAACACAAAGGCTCCATCTCCCCACGCGTCCCTCCTCACTCTATAATTCCATGAGTCTCCTGGCCTCTCTTTGAAAGAAAGGAAAAGTTGCTGTAAACCTCTTACCACAAGATACAATAATTTTCTGTGGATTTCTGAATTCAGCAATGGAAGGATTTGTTTTTGTTAAATATGACCTTCAAACTACAAAGAACAAACACAATGTATTTCTGGTCCTTTGTTCTGGGAAACAAGTATGTTCAACTGAATATGAAAATGTGACTTCAACATTTCTTTCTAAATTTGGGAAGAAAAATAGGAAATAGTAGAAAGCTGTAGTGGGGCATGGACTTTTTTTTAAAACCCATGATATGTTTTATACTTTTTTCTAAGTTTTTAATCTTTATTTTTAGTATTTTATTTTTTTATACCATGAAACTGATGTAGTTTTACACACGTTGGGTGCCAGATGATGTTATTTTTGGCATTTATGGGTTTGAAAGCAAGGTCCTTGGGTTACTCCGGGAAAGGTTTCACCAGAGCTCCCCTTCGGCGGCACGCAGCAAGTTTCTCCATGAGTCAGAGACGTTAGATATACTGAAACAGGTTTCTTAGGGAAAGAGACAGGGAAGTAAAGGACGCTTGCATAGACATGAGCGGGCAGGAAGAGCTGCCCCTTTGAGGGGGCAGCTTTGCTAAGAGAGGCCTGCATGGTTGCAGGCAGGCGGGCAGCTCTGAGGAGAGCTGCCTCTGCTGAGGGAGGTCAGTGAAGAGAAGACCCGGCATGGTGCAGGTCAGAGCAGGCAGGCAGGCCACTGCCCTGCAGAGGGACAGAGTTAGTGGAAAGGACACCTGCATAGGGACAGGTGGGCAGAAAGATGGCTGCCCCGCATTCTTGCAGGGATGGCACTGATATAGCCTTCTTTCAGTTGGGAGGGGCTCATCTTCTAGGATGTCTCCTGTTACTGACTAACTAGAATTTGAAAGGAGACAATGTGCTCAATCTCCTTATCTTCACCTTTCCAGCTCAGCAGTCTGAAACCTACTGGGCCTTATACTTTGTAATTTAGGCGCTGGTGCCTAGGGATTTTGGTTATTATTGTGCTAATGGCTATGTTGATTCCTTCTACCCCCACCTCCTTGTGAGTCAGGTTTTAGTCTTTTGGTACCCCTTTCATTAAGTTCTATTTCCTCCATCAAAACCATGATGATGATTTTGTGTTCTCAGGCACTGCTGTTTTCTGCTGACAGGAAAGCAAGAGAATTTAGAGGAGTTCTTTCAGGATTTTGGTCAAACCTCCCATTTTGGGAATGGCTTAGAAAAAAAAACTATATGAATTTGAAAATTAGAAATTATTTTCTACCTGCTCCTTCTTTCCTCTTGTGATTCATGGGCTCTTGAATAAAACTAATTGCAATCACAGATCTTAAATGGTCCCCTCCCTTATCATATCTGACACTTAATTGATATAGAATGGATTAAAAACCATGCTAGGATTGCTAAGGGAAACTCCACACCATCTCCCAACGTGAGTACGTTATGCACACCCTATCATCTCTAGATCTAAACCTGACTACCAAATCTTCTCACTTAGAAGACTTGACCTGTGTCCTGTGATTCTTCAGTTCTGACCATCCGCTATACCTATCCATTGCCCTAACCAAATTCTTGTCATGGAGAAAAGTTGATTCATTTAATTGTCCGTTGTCTGAACAACAATTACTTAGTAACTTACTATGGGATTTAATGGTCTGTAACTCAAATACAATGTGGTCTGCAGAATGGCAGCATCAACATTACCTAGGAGTTTGTTAGGAATGCAAATTTCTAGTCCCCACCACCGATCAACTAAATCAGAATCTCTGTGGAACCATGGAATCCCTGTAGTAACTAGTTGGGCTGGTGATTCCTCTGTACCTACAGTTTGAGAAACACTGGCCTTGGTCTGGACTAGGGCCCAATAATTTGCATTTCTGTAAGTTTCCAAGGTAATGTTAATGCTGCTAGTTCAGGGACCACACTTAGAACCACTGAACTAATCTTAGGGGAAAGGCCTTCAGCTTCTCACCGTTGAGTATAATATTGGCCGTGGGTTTGTCGTATATGGCTTTTATTATGTTGAGGTATGTTCCTTCTATCCCAAGGATTTCAAGGGCTTTTATCATAAATGGGTGTTGTACTTTGTCAAATGCTTTCTCAGCATCTATTGATATGATCATATGGTCTTTATTTTTC
>PVIJ01011967.1:0-52047 GCA_004024925.1 Scalopus aquaticus
TCAAAATGGATAAAGGACCTGGATGTAAGACCTGAAACCATACAATGTATAGAAGAAAATATAGGCAAAACTCTACATGACATACATCTCAGCAAAATCTTCAAAGTCTCATCCCTCAAAGCGAAGGAAGTGAAAGACAAGATAAACAGATGGGATTACATCAAAATAAGAAGCTTCTGTACAGCAAAAGAGACATTAATCATGTGAGGTGTTTTAAATGAGTATTTGGATTGTTGTTTAGTTGTTGCCTTTGCTGATTTTAATTCTCATAAACAAAATTTGTATTAGGAGAAACAAATGGTTGAAATTTTGGAAGAACCCTCTTCTGGGACTGAGGTAAAGAACATGGCACGTGAAAAAGTTTCTGGCTATATCGGGCCAGAAGAAAGTGAAGTGGGAATGCCCACAATTAAATGGTTTTAAGTAAACAAACCAAAATCACCATACCCCTTATTCCCCTTCTTAATATCTAACAGGAGGGATATTAGGGTGTTAGTCGCTACATGTCTTCTCATTGATCTAGTTTATTAGGCCATAGGAAAAGATCTTTTGCTTCAAATCACATACTGCTTATTACAATGTTTTTCAAATTGGGGTCTATGAGGTTTTCTCCACTTTGCTATGAAGAAATGCTTAATGTTGTATTTCAATGATAATTTTTATGGGACATCTGGAGTATTGCCTGGCTGTAGCTAAGAAATCTTTGTGTAATTGAAAGTTACGAATATTTTCTTCTAGAAGTTTTATAGTTCTAGGTTTTACAGGTAGCATTTAGGTCTATGATCTATTTTTTATTTAGGGTACAACATATGAATATATGAATAGAAGGGTTGTTTTTTCTTTTGAAGGCAGGGTGAGGTATAGGGGTATTTGGGTATTTGTTCCAGCATCATTTGTTGAAAAGACTAAAACTACGATTCTTTACCAAATTTCCCTTTCACATTTGTCAAGAAACCATTGCACAAATTTGTAGTCTATTGCTAAACTTCCTGCTGTTTACTGGTCTAGATCAATTGGTGTAGCTCAATTCATCTGTCGTGATCCCAGTGTTGCAGTGTCTTGGTCACGGTTTAAAGCTTTAGTACAGATCTCGAAATCGGGTAGCACTAACACAGTCAACTTTTTCAAAATTGTTTTGACTACTCTAAGTCTTTTGCATTTTCATATTTTTAGAATTAGTTTATCAATCTTTATTTAAAAAATCTGCCGGGAGTTTGATTGGGACTGTCTTGAACACAGATTAACTTTCTCTTCAATGTTGATAAAGTGATATATCAACATTATTGATATCTTAATATTTTAACAGGTATCTTAACAATATTGTGGTTCATGAACATGATATATTGAGGTTGATTATATATTTTATTCATATAAGTTTCTGACAAAACATTGTTATTTTAAATAAGATATTTAAATACTAAGAAAGTCATAGATATTAATCATGTACTTTATCATGTAACTATCATGATACTCTTCAATCATTTATGTAGAAGTAGGTTTCTACCTAGTACTATTTTTCTATTTCCCGAGCATGTAATAATGATAAATAAGCATTTTAAAAGATATTTTTTTTGGGTGTAGTTCTTTTTCATGACCAGTTCCTTTTTTCTTTTAGTACTGGAAAGATGGGAGTTCAACTGTCTATCACAAGGTCTCTAATGAGAAATTTGTTGTCATCTGTAAGTCTGTTTCTCTCTATATAAAATGTTAAGTCTCTGACAGCTTTTAGGATCTTTATCACTGTTTTCTTCATTTGTTTTACAGAATTTGATTACAATACATATTGGTAGTGTTTTCTTAATATTTCTTTTATGAAGAAAGTTTATGGAGCTGCTTATATTTGTAAGTTTATATTTCTCATCGTATTTGGAAAATCTGGGAACATTATTTAGCTATATTTTGTGCCTCATTCATCTTTTTTTTTGGGGGGGGGGCTCCAGTTATACAGTAACTTATACTTGTCCCATGTCTCACTGCTATTTAAGATTAATTTGTAAAACATTTCTCTGTGATTCATTTGGATAGTTTCCATTACTTTCTCTTCAATTTCACTAATCTTTCTTACTAAAATATCTAGTCTGCCAACAATCTTAAATAATGTAGTTTTTATTTCAGACATTGTTATTTTCAACTCAATGAGTTTGATTTGGGTTCTTTTTATAGCTTCTCCGTCTCTACCAATTTTTTTTGGAACATCTGGCATGCAGTTATAATAATAACTTTTTAATGTCCCTGTCTGTTAATTCTAACATCTGAGTTGGTTTCAGTTGGTTGATTTTTATCTTCATTATGGGATGTATTTTTCTGCTTTGTAATCTTTAATTACATGGTAATTAAATTGGTATTATGATTTTACCTTCTTGGATTCTGAATATGTTTCTATTCCAATGTTATAGTTAAACTTTGTAGTTAAATTACTTGGAAACAGCTGATTCTTTTGAATTTTGAGAGCTTTTGAGAGTTGTTAGGTGGTATCAGAGGATCATTTAGACTATGGTTACTTTTAAGTTTCTTCACCTTTACAGAAGCAACTCAATTTTGAGTTATTTCTCATGTCCTGTGAATTACTAAGTATAGCAATCTGGCCGGTGCAAACACAGGGATTTTGACTTTGGGAAGTGCTGGGCACCATTTTCTCTAATTTTTTTTTTTATTCCCCCCGGTCTTCGATAGTTTCTGTATATATACACACACCAATCGATACGCGATTAAATAGTTACCTCCAGAGTTATTTCTCTATACAGCTCTCTCTTGTTCTGTGCTCTGCCTGGTAAACTCCAGCCTCCATTGTCACCCTGGCACTTAACTCTGTCTCCTTAACTCAGGGAGTCTACTGGGTTCCACCTGGTTTTACTACCTTGTACTGTAGACTGCCAGCTCTCTCAGGGGAGTAAGCCAAGTCAGTAACAGGTCTCACCTCATTTGTTATCCATCTTGTAGGGATCATTGTTTTTTGTTCCCTGACACTCAGTGTCTTAAGAATGGCAGTTTCATGCATATTGTTTATTGTTTGCTTTTGTTATGGCTGCTATTTCAGAAGGAAGGATAAACTTGGTTCCTGTTATGCAATCCATTTCAGAACTGAAGTTAATATGCTTTTATTATGTTATTTGCTTTATTATT
Source organism: Scalopus aquaticus (assembly GCA_004024925.1). Classification (NCBI taxonomy): domain Eukaryota; kingdom Metazoa; phylum Chordata; class Mammalia; order Eulipotyphla; family Talpidae; genus Scalopus; species Scalopus aquaticus. The sequence continues at coordinate 3,124 of PVIJ01011967.1, forward strand.
GATTTATAAATGATCAGTTTCTTTATAGTTAGTGCTTTTAGTGTCCCATTTAGGCAATATTTGACTACTCCAAGGTAATAAAGACATTTATTATCTCTGTTTTTACTTCAAAGACTTATTTTGCTTATGGACTCTGTTCTCAACTGTCTATAATTTCATCAATCCTATACTTTTCTAGTTAGTATAGTTTATAGTGGGCCATGATATATAGCAGTTAAGCCTCTAGCTTTTCAATCTTTTGTTCTTAAAGATTTCCTTGTCCATTTACAAGCCTTTAACATTTTTATATTCACTTTAGAATCACCATATTGATTTCTACAAACAAGTCACCTGTTGGGATTTTGAGAGGATTGCATTGAATTGATAGATTAATTTTGGGGTAAAAATGACATCTTTATATAATGAGTCCTCCCTTCCACAAAAATGGTATGTCTGTCCATTTATTCATTTCCTCCTAACTTCTCTCAATAATGCTTTGTAGCTTTCAGGGTAATGGTGTTATGTCTTTGATTTGCTCAATATTTTAAAAATTGTTCATATTAATAAGTATCATTAGCTCATTTTCTCCTCAAATATTTCCTAAGATCTCACAATGAGAAAAAAGGAAATAGTCTCTCCTTATGAAGCACAGCATTTGTATCCATACACATAAGAATTTTGTAGCATTAAAGCAACCATATCTTACTTAAATTAATGTTGGATTTTATTTTTGCTCTATATATTTATTTAGATTTTACTATAAAAATCAACAGGTTTAATTATTACAAAATATTTTAACATTAGGGGAATAAAAAGAACGTTTTTGCAATATATCTATATTTTGCAATATATCTATATCTATGTATCTCTAAACTTGTTTAAAGAAGTGTTTTTTCTCTTGATTCTTGTCAGTTGTGAAAATGAATGTCAATAACTCGAAGAACCATTCAGAAACAGTCTAATCTTGAATAAAGATTTTAGTGGCTGGCAGAAAATCTTGTTCCAAAAAAAAAAAAAAAACCCTCTCTTTTATTAAATGTGAAGTATCAGAGGGAAAATTTTGACATATCAAAAGACAGAGGATAAGCGCCAATTCTATGATAGTCCATGAAAAACCACCTTTAGCCATTTGCATTTGAACCATGCCTGGTTAAAACGTTGATGTTATCTTAGTAGTGTTCACCCAAGAAACAAAAGTAAGCAAATACATAAACTATTTAGTAATGAGCTCAAAAGCAGTGGATTTCAGAGAATTTCTGTTGAGGTTTTATTGTTTGCTTGTTTTTATTTTTATATTTGACCTAACTAGTAGGAACATTGGAAACTTATTCTACGAGCACTTTGGTTGAGGGAATCAAAGACTGAAGTAAAGCAAGAATCAAGATTTATCTATAAAAATGCTAAATATTTGGGTGAAAACTGAAGAGCTCAAAATTGATCAGATTATTGCAAAGAGGCATATCTGACATCATGTAATTTAATTACCCAGATCTATGACCTGTTTTCCTTTTCCCTCCAGATGTTTGGCATCAGTAGCCATAGTGATAATCTCAAATACCAAGCACTGTGTTCCATATATATGCAAACTGAAATAAATTTGCTTATGAATTTTCTCAACATTCATTGTTTCCTGTCAAAATAACAAGATCAGCCATTGTTAATTCTTGAAAAATTCATATTAAAAATAATTTCTATAAAGCAATAATTATCTTCATTTTACTCTATCTATAAACTCATTATGAAAGACCAAAAAATGTGACTATCTTTGAAATCAGAGGAAGGGGAGACCTTGCTTTTTCAAGATTTATTCTCCAACCAATTTATGACTAATAGGAAAGGAATGTGATTCCTGGGGCATCCCTGCAGGGACAGTGAATGAGCAAATTCTTCATGGCCTTATGACATCACCAGGGAGCTTGAGTTGGGTCAAGAACTTGGCAGGAGGCTTTGGGAACAGTAGAATCAACAGCAATCAAGGCTGGCAAACCAACATACTGGCCACCATAAAACTGAAAAGAGAGCTTATTGTACCTCATGCACAGCAGCAGGTTTAACAGAAAAGTAGACATGTTTATAGTCCCAGATTTACAGCACGCCTTATAAACACCTTATTAACTTAGAATCCAGTCTGCTGTCCTAGAAACTAAGAATGTGACTTTGTTAAGCAGTAGGATTTGTTGACATAAATGTCTTGACTAAGTTTGCCATTGTGGTTAACCAAAACGCATTTACTCCTGAGAAAGTAAACACAAGCAAACAAAATGCCTCTTATACTACAATACAGTAAGTTTCAAATTGACCAAACTTAATGCTATGACATAAATATGCTTAATGTTTATGGAATTTTTTAGAAACCTTTTGCCATGTTGGGTTTACCATCCTGTATAAGTCTTACTGAATGGGAATGTGTTTTCAGAATTACATGTGCTTAAAGACCATCAGAAATATTCAAAAAACCTGCCATTAATACCACGGCTGACCATGCAGCAAATAAAATGGGTCATGGTCTCCTCAGACATTAATGTGGATAAATCAGTTTTGCACCATGTAATAGCTACACATTGAAATGGTTACCAACAATTAAAAATAGAGACTAATGGAAAATAATGTTGAATAAATATAATAAAACCACATGAAAATATGTTCAAGGAAGGCAAAGTATCTGACTGAATCCCACAAAGCTGAGAAAATTCCTAGGAAAGAATGAAAATTCAGACTGATTTTCTGCTGCCTAAAAATTCATTTATTTAATAGTAGATAAAGTCCCTGATCTTAACTGTAGATTTTTACAATTATAGCATTAGTAGGACCATTGGAGTACTACCAAATCAATTTAGCAGGTTTCCAAATCCAAAAACTCTTTAGCAGAAAAATTCTTTAAGTCAGATATAGATGGCTAGCCATGATTTTGTAGTTTGGATATAAAATAATCAATTTTTTTCCAACAAAATTCAGTAAAGAGCTACGGGACTTTTTTTTTTTTAGAAGATGGTCCCTGTGTGATTGACAGAATAAAATGTGAACAAATACACAGTCATAGATTTACCAAATCCCACAAACTAGGTCCTATAACTGATAAGAACCTGGAAATCATTCCTGCAGAAACATATGGTTGACTTTGTGAGCCACTGCAAAAGAAAATGACCACACAAGGTAAAAAAAAAAAAAAAAAATTTACAAGTTGTTCTGCAGTAACATATTAAAAAATGATATAAAGGAAGACTCCCCCAAATCATATGCAATTACAGGTCACATGAACAAAAGAAGAATGTCTAAAATAAGAGTAGATGGTTACAAGATAGAAATCATTATTTACAGGTCTGGGCACGCAAATTATGACTGATACAACAAGGAAGCAAACCCAAAGAAAAGCAATTAGGGTCACAAATTCTCACATTACGAGAAACTTGAAAAAAATCTGTGATGTTTAGTTTGTAAAAATAAAAAAAAAAAGCTTTCAGAGGAATGTAATCACTAACCCAAATACTTGGAATAGAGTACAATATAGTTCTGTTCTAGATTCAACAAATGAAAGTCACAAGGGAACCAATAAGCCATAAAAATGAACTTTGTAAATAAATAATTAAAGCTGCCCCAAAATAAGATGGCCTTCCTTAGGAGAATGGATGTCACTGGAAAACCCACTGGAGGTTACTATAGCAGGGACTGAAACACTGGAAGAGTGGAGCTCTGACTGTGTAGCGTGGCTTTCAAATGAAAACCATTTGGTGAGACTTTAGTATCTGCAAAGAACCAAGAGGGGTTGAGTAAAATGTCAGGGTTCTATCTCCTTCTTCAACCAAAACAGTTTTGATTAAATCTGTTTTATATATGGTGCTCTGCCTGTTACCGGAACGCAGTTGCCTCAGCAGTGGGAGCTGGCAGGAGCAGTGGTGCTTCTCACCCCACTGCTCCACCATATGTCAGTTGTGGCAGTCGCTCCTCAGAGCCCAGTAACTGCCATTTTGTCATTTGTGGCAGTAGCTCCTCAGAGACTTCCTGGATAGTGGAATGATGCTAGGAGCTGATGGGTAAATGGTCCAATCAGCCACAGGATTGAAATATGGCCCAATCAGACTTGTGGATGGTATCCTGAAAGAAGACATAAGCCAGGGACAGAGGGGCCCAAGGGGGAAAAAGGAGGAAAAAGGAGGAAAAAGGACACCAGCAGCCCCAGAGAAAGAGAGAGAAGAGGAGGCCTCTGAAGAGAAGAACAGGAGAGAGATGATGCCAGCCCCCAGAAGAAGAAAGAAGACGGTTCCAGACTCCGAAGAGAGAAAAAGAAGGGGAAGACTCTGTTGCTGGCCTCCCAAGAAGAAAGAAGAAAAGAAGCATCCAGCAGCCGCCCTCTGAGGAGGAAGAGAAGCTGAAGGACTCTGCAGAGACTGGGCCTCTGGTCCTGTCTCTGACATTGCCTGAAAGGAGCACCAGAGGCCCTGGGCCTGGTGTCTCAAAGAGCTGTTTGTTGGTTTGACCCAACTTCTCACAAAGAGCTGGTAATACTGGGTGTCTCTGACACTGCCCTGAGGGACCAGTAGTGACCATCACTACTGGCCAGTGCTGTTCAGCATGCCTGGTGAATGGTGGCGTCTATCACTGATGCTTTCTGGGTGAGGCAGCTAACACTTGTGGATGTAATAGGCTCTTTGTTTCCCCCATTTGTAAAATAAACCCCATGTCTGTTGTTGTTACTCCTGTAGCCTGAAGTCCCTTGCAATAGTGTGTGTGGGTGAGAATCCACAGACAGTGTTTTTGGCCTTTTGGCCTTTTTGGGCTTTTTGGTGGCTCTTGCCTTAGAGCCTGGGCAGTTGGGCCCCCTCCACCCCCGTTTCATGCCCATGTTTAAGGCACGTAAAAGGCATGAACTATTAAAAATCTTGCCAACCATTAGAGAGGACGACTTCTGACATTAATTCTAATGTTATTCTTTGTCTCTGCTCTTTTGACAAATTTCCATCTTTATGGTGTCGCCCATTGTGATGTTACTAAAACTTTAGTTTATTAACGAAATGCTGGACTTAGAGCATCACAGGGCTTGGAATATCATAAATAATAAAAGAAAAGCAATTAATTAGATGGTTGTTAGGAAGACTACAACTTGGGTAGGAGAAAATAATTAAAAAGCAGGGCAATCGGGAAGGTGATATCTCAGTAAGTCAAAGTTAAAAATATGCAGCCTGGAGACATGACACACTGGAGAAATTTCTAAGATCATGAGTATCTTGTTTATAGCACTGTGAAAAAAGAAATAACCTAAACTTCAAGAAGTACTCAATGCTCATACTCCTCAAATCAGATTTTATTTCCAGTGGAGCATTAATTTTCTGAGTTATTCGAAGAAAATTTAGTTTTCATGATAGGGAAGAAGGCTGATTTCAAATTTTAGATATCTCAGCCTGTTTAGTTCTTTCTCTTTTTTTTTGAAGATTTATTTATTTATGCATACAAGAACTGGGGTGCAGGCCAGAAGTGTGGGGTGATGAGAGGATTCACCAGAGACAGAGCGGGGACCAGAACAGGTAGATCAACCGAAGTACACTGCTGCAGGGAGCAGTGGGTGAGGGAGGAGAGGTCTGCTGTGCCATATGGGAAGCTCCTTGGCTGGGTATTGAACTTGTGCTGCAGTGGCTGTGGATAGCTTCATAGTGCTGAGACTTAACCCGTTGCGCCACCAGGGAGGGCCCTGTTTAGTTCTCTTAATTTCAAGAGAGTATGCATCCTTCTTGGCCATTTCCCACTACAGAAAAGCAGCTGATAACTTAAAAGTATTAGCCTAGACATCTCATCTTTTTCTCTCAGTGATTACCTATGGGATACCAGGACCTGCATTTTCATCCTCATTTTCAGATGAGCGAACGGGAGATCAGAAATAATAATTAACTAGCCCAGATCACTCAGCTCTAATGGAAGGGCCAGGATGAAATCTGTCTTGATCCAAAGTTTAAAAACATTTTCTAATATTTTTAGTAGAAGATTCCTTCAATTAAGAACTCTGATAAGGCTCAAGTTTCCCTTAGGCTCTGTCTGACTTCTTAAAATTTCTTCCTATCTGACATAGAGTGAACTGCTATTTGACACAGCCATAACTTTGGATACACAAGTGGGAAAAAAACCACTTGGATTCAAATAGTAACATCTTTATTAAAAATCAACAGTTTTTTAGAAATAAACAGGTCTGTTAAAATAAAAAACCACAATTCAGTGACTCAGCAAATTGTGCTGTGATAGCTCTCAATAATTACTTTTTATTTTTGTTTTTGTTTTTTTAAGTGTCTATGGTTTAAGAGAAGCATGCAGAAAAACATTATGCTTTGCATGCTTTTTTATTTTCATTACCTTCTTCTACCACTTGAGAATGTCTAGCCGTTGCCAGCCTGCTGAATGTCTGGCAGGTGGACTAATCTTGGCAATACCCCTTGAATCATATCAGCTGAAAAGGGCCCTAAAGTTAGTTACTGACTACTTGAAGTAGTCATGTAGATAAGCATGTTATAGAATCAAAATAAATAATTTATCTACCCATTTTATAAATGCTCTACCCAAAAACTTCAATAACACAAATTTCTGCGGAACATATTCCTGAGATGGTAGATCTTATTTTAAAATATGTAGTGGTCATCAAAAAAATCATTCAATTAGAAAGGGAGAAAAATAGAGCTAGCAAGAGGGAGAATTTAAAATCTATCAAAAAAAATTGCTGGGTATGAAAAATACTTTAGGTAAAAGGTAAACTTAAAGTGAAAATAGGAAGAACGCAGAGTCAAGCTAATGTGAGTCTGATTTACGATGAGATCTTTTTGTTTTATAAGGATATTTACATTTTACTTATAAATTAATACCACCCTGGGTAATTTATTTTCTCTTAACATCGTTTCCATTATTAGGCTCCTAAGAAGATTCCTTTTCAATCGTCATTGCATAGGGACACTTCTGTGAAGACTTCACCCACATTACGTAGAGTCTCTGGGTGGTTCTGGGTCAACGAGCACCTCATAATTCGTTGTCTTTACGCAGGCGGAGTAAAAGAAGCCCCATCAAAGCACACAGATTAGCAGGGAGGTTAATGAGTGCTACGTAATTGTGTTGCATACGTATGGGGTTATATAAATAGTTTCATTTCTTAACATTTTTGTGGCCTCACTAAACGCCTCACAGAAACATGACTCCAGTTTGCAGAAATTCTCACTGGCTTAGCAGAGCTTGTACTCTAAGAGAATTGTTCCCTTCTTAAGTCTGAATCCAGGAAACAGTAGTGTACACATGATAGTTATGACGTACTTGTGACACCCAAGCTGCTCAGAGTTCACACTTGTGGCAGTGGCAAATGGTAACCGCTTATATAACAGTTACTATGTGCCAGGCACCGTTCCAAACAAATTAGGCCTCCCACAAGCAGTCCGTGTAACCCCAACCACTTAAAACATCCCTAAAGTCAGTTACTGCACCGCTGGCTGTCAACTCTTTACAAAATTGTGTTTTTATATTTTCAGTGAAGAATAGTGAAATATTATGAGCTCTGGAGTCAGTTTGGTTCCACCATTTACTATGTGAATTCATAAAAACTAACCTCTTTGAGGCTCAGTTGCCTCATCTTGAAACTGGATATAGCACTTTTCTTCCTCTTCCTCTTAAGAAGAGGGGTCAAGGCAAGTCTGACTGGGACAACCAACGGTGTTGGAGCACGTCCTCTAGGGAGCCCACTGGCAGGGGCTGCAGCCTGTAACTGCTTGGAGAGCACAGAGGAGGGTAAGCCAGTGTTCTCATTGGAGGTCGTCACCATGGGACACTGCCTGCCATACCCCAGGGCACATGTGACGCCCAGGAAACTAAACTACTGATTCAGCTTATTCTATGATCATTATGACACTTGGGCAAGAAACATGGTGGAATCCCAAAGTTTGATGAGAGAGAGAGAGAAAGAGAGAGGGAGACAGAGAGAGAGAGAGAGAGAGAGAGAGAGAGAGAATATTTCCTCATAAACTTAACATACCATTGGTGAGATGGAGAAGGCTAAGTGGGTTTGCTAGCATGCACATTCCATTCTCTGAGGAAAATTTACACTAGAATGGGGAATTTATAAATTGGAAAAATGTCCTAGAAAACCTTTGGAAAAGGATAGTCCTGACCCCTGGGTTTAGAATTCACATTCACTGAGTTACAGCAAAATGATTAATTTGCCTTTTGTTACTATTTTGGAACTATTAAAAACACATTCAAATATACACATTGCTCTCTACCATGGTATAGTATCCTTATAATAATAACATGTACCAATTCCATTCTTGAATTTTATTCAAGTCATTTTGTCTTTATATACTTTGCGTAGTAGCTTTACAATGGAGTCAGAGATAAATATGCAAATAAAATGAAATTTAAAAAAATTTCAAACTCCTATGAAGGGGCTACATATCTTGGAAAAAAAAAAACAACTCTCACTAAAAATACCTAGAGGGAGCACTGAATGAAATATTTTGCACATATTTTTAAATGTAAGACTCACTTATATTCACAAAGAAAGCAGTGTGGGACCCTGAGGCCAAATCTTCAGCTGTTTGAGGCATTTAATCTAGATCTAGCGACTCAAATATTACATGCAGGAGGGTTAGGGGGTGTCTAGTAAAATGTGCAGTTGGAACTGGGATTAAAACCGGGGTTCCTGAGGATCTAAACTTTCAGTAAGAGTTTGTTGTATTAGTCTTCGTATATTTTTGTATTTCTGGAATAGTTAATTAAGACACTTAAAGTTCAAAAAGTTATTAAACATGGGAAGCTACATTATTTCTTCCTTGAGGGTCATATAACTAATTTTCATTCATTTAGCTAAAAACAGTGAATTTTTTACAAATAAATTTTTTATTCTAACAATTTTGACACAGTGTTATAATCAACAATGGGTAATTAGTTCTAAAGAAGGGGATGTGTGAAGTGGCTAAGCCCACCTTTTGGCAATCTAAAAATAGTTTCTTTTAGTTTTTGACAGTTTTTGCAGCCTACTCTATCAGCTACAGTAAACGGGGTACAGGTTATTCTGATAATTGAACACATGTAATGAATGGGTTGAAGCCATGTTCTACTCACTCCAACTTCCCCAATTTGCACAGTTTTTTCTAGTGCTGATCTTCTAGAAAACTCCTTTGGTTATTTCCCCTGAGGGAGAGGAACCCCAGCCCAGTACAGACAGTCTCCAACACAACTAGGTTATATCTACTCTTCCTCAGGTCTGGCTTTGTGGTGAAGCCACCTAGGAAAACCCGACACATTTCTTCAGATCCAGCGTCTCCTTGGAGCACAGTCTGAAACAAGAGTGGGCGCCACAATGTAAGCATTCCTGAGAAGACTGGATGTACACTGGTTTCCTTAATAGGAACAACAACCCTCATTTTGTGCCAGGAAAAAATTCTAAATGCTTGCATTTTATCTTGTTCAAGCCTCAAAACATTCCAGAGGAAAGGTCTGATTATTTCCATTTTATAGATGTGGAAATTGAGGCTCAGAGATGTTAAGTATCTTGTTAACATGTTAAGACATTAACAGTTATTAAGGAGGCAAAATTTGGACCACAGCATTATCTTCCCCAAATACAGGGTTTGAGGCCTTTTATCATTTCATCTATGAAGGAAGATGGCTTTGTTAGGGAGATATATGTGCAGATTGGCTTCTTTCATCTTGGCTAACCTCAGGGTAAGTGCTAGGGAAATACCTAGCTTATTTGAAAAGAATCCTTTTGTCCTGGTTTTGATCTAATTCCCTGGCAGGCTGGTTAAGATTTGTCTTACACGTACATTTCCCTTTTGCCAAAGCACACGTGGTATGTTTGGACATATGGTCTCGTTTTTATGATCTTTTAACCTTTACATAGTTTAAATACTTCATGGTGGGGTTAATTATTTGTGGTGACCAAGATTGGCAGCTGGTCTGATGGGGCAATGTTTGGAATCCCTAAGGAATGAAAGGATTGAAACCTAGTGGAATATTTACAAAGATAAATACAAAAATGTAAAGGGGAAATTTCTGGCAGTCTGATTAATGAACAGAACCTAGTGATATCTCATGGTAAGCCACTAAATTCATCCTGAGACTTATCACTATACACGGTTCTGACGTTTGCATTACTGTGCTTCCAACCATTTTCGAAATGGGTAAATATTGAATAATCTGAATTGCTTAGCAAAATTATCATTTAACTATTGTTTGCCTTTATATGGTCTCAGTACATAGTTGGGCTATAAGGTTCAAAACACTGAAAACAGTATGATTGGCTAAAGAAACTTCAACCTTATCGAGTCTCGAAAATGTGCCTCAGGTAACTTTATGACAAGGTCTTTAACATCAGAGGATTAAAAATAAAACTTTAAAGCAGTTTTAACTGCAAAATGTGATAATAAACTAAATTTTAATCCTTCTACTGTTTCACAAGGTAGTTAAAATGAAATAAACAAAGTCATCGAGGCACCAAGTGGAGCCATAACCAGAAGAGGTGGGCTCTCGGAAGACACAGAGCCAGTGTAGCACATGTGTATCATGAGTTTCAACACTCATGTGCGTTGATATGAGTCTGCCTTTAGAAATATTGAAGAGACCAGATTCTGGGATAGTCCCCTGAGGTTTAGATCTAGTAAATAAGTTTGTAAACCTAAGTTCTGGATACCTGGATGAACTGTTTCCCTAATTTATGAAAAGAGGAGCCCACCCCAGACAACATTTGGCAATATCTGAAGATGCTTTTCTTGGCCACACGTAGGAAAAGGATGCCATTGGATCTAGGGGGTAGAGACCAGGGTGCTGTTAAATACTCAACAAGGCCCAGGAGAAATCCAAACAACGAAGGATTATCCAACCTCAAATGCGATAGTGCTGAGGTTTAGAAACCATGCTATCAATCAAGACACCTCTCCTGCCTTGCCCGCTGTTCCCCTCAGCAGTGTACTTCAGTAGATCCACCTACTCTGCTCCCCACTCTGTCTCTGGTGAATCCTCTCGCCACCCCACACCTCTGTCTTGTACCCCAGTTCTTGTATGCATAAATAAATAAATCTTTTTAAAAAATCAGTAGCATTAAGCTGTTTGATACAACCCACTTGTTTTCTGGTTGGCTCTTGGAGAAGTCTCTCATGCTTACAGGTAAATTTAAAATGTCAATCTGAATAAAGTACCTGGAGCAGATAATTTTGCTAAGCAATTCAGATTACTCATTATTTACCCACTGTCTGGGTAATTTGGCTATTAACTGTCAGCAAAGTCCTCTTTGAATAAATCTTAAGTACTTTTATTTCATATTAAAAAGGACAACTTTTTAAATAGTTTGTAGTAACTTTCACTGCCTAAATATTATAGCTCTGATAATTTATTGTCTAAAATTTATACCAAATACTTGCGTGATGAACAGCAGTTCTGGGTTCTGCAGACAAAGGCTATATACAAGAAACAGGTGGCCTTTAGATAAGGCTATTTCACTAAATGTCATTGTTAAAGATTTCATTACCTCAGGAGAATGTAACCAGTGCTGTATCATTCACAGGGGTTGATGGCAAGGTCAGAAATCTTTCATTGGCTCAATAACCCAGTCAAAAAATGGGCAGAAGAGCTAAAAAGGCACTTCTCCAAAGAAGAAAAGCAAATGGCCAACAGGTACATGAAAAAATGTTCAACATCACCTATAATCAAGGAAATGCAAATCAAAACCACTATGAGATACCACCTCACACCTATGAGGATGGCACACATTAAAAATACAGGCAACAACAAATGCTGGAAAGGATGTGGAGAAAAAGGAACTCTTCTACACTGCTGGTGGGAATGCAAACTGGTCCAACCACTATGGAAAGCTGTATGGCGATTCCTCAAACTGCTAAACATGGAGTTTCGATACAACCCAGCAATACCACTTTTGGGAATCTACCCAAAGGACACAAAAACACTAATCCAAAAGGATAGATGCACCTATATGTTCATCGTGGCACTGTTCACAATAGCAAAGGTATGGAAGCAACCCCAGATGTCCAAAAATAGATGATTGGATCAAGAAGATGTGGTACATATACACAATGGAAAACTATTCAGCATTCAAAGAAGATAAACACATGCAATTTGCAGCGACATGGATGGAATTAGAGGGGATCATACTCCGTGAAATAAGCCAGAAAGAAAGAGAAAAATATCGAATGGTTTCAGTTATAACAGGACTATAGGGAAACCAAATAGGAGAGAGACACTCAGCAGGTGGGGGGGGGAGGGGAGATAAGGGCACAAAATGGAGTAGAAAAGAACACAAGGGACCATGGAGATGGATCACGGGTGAATGGTGGTGGGTTACCCAAGGGGAATACAAAATGTAAAAGGCATAAATAACAATAAAAATATATATTAAAAAAAAAAGAAATCTTTCATTGGCTCATCAACATAAGATGGGCATAGACTTCTTAAAACTTAGATGTTGACACTAAAGGCTTATATATTGATTTCTCTGTTAAGAGTCAGGATTAATAGAAATGACCTCTGGATTAAACTTTGCACTAGATTAAAATGGAGATGTTTTACCCTTTCTTCTTTCCCATTCCTACTCCCACATTTTTTTTCTTTAATTTTATTTAATTTATATCCTTTACATTATTATGTATTCCCCATAAATTTCCCACCACCAACTAACCAGTGAACCATCACCATAGTCCCTTGTGCTCTTTTGTCCCCTATTTGCTCCCTCTTCCTCCCCCTCTCCGGCAGAATGTCTCTTATTTGTGGTTGCCTGCTAGTTTTTGTTTTTGGTTTTGATTTGTGTGCTATTTTCTTCTTCTGATTTCTCATTTGGATCTCTTATATTCCTCCTATAAGTGATACCATTTGATATTTTTGTTTTTCCTTCTGGCTTATTTCACTGAGCATGAACCCTTCTAGCTCCATCCATGTTGATGCGAATTGCATTAGTTTATCATTTTTGATTGTTGAGTAGTATTCCACTGTGTACATGTACCACATCTTCTTGATGAAAAGGTGTTCAACATCCCTCAGAATCAGGGACATGCAAATAAAAACCACAATGAGATACCACCTTACACCAACAAGAATGGCACACATTAAAAAAACAGAAAACAACAAATGTTGGCAAGGATGTAGAGAAAAAGAAATGCTCCTACACTGTTGGTGAGAATGAGAATTGGTCCAACCTCTATGGAAAGCTGTATGGCGGTTCCTCCAACTAAAAATGGAGCTTCCATATGACCCAGCAATTCCACTCCTAGAAATATACCCAAAGGACACAAAAACAGTAATCCAAAAGGATACATGGACACCTATGTTCATTGCAGCACTATTTACAATAGCTAAAATATGGAAGCATCCCAAATGCCTATTCCCACATCTTAACATATTTACCAATTACCTGACACTTCTCTTAAAGAGTCAGATAAATGTCTCCTTTTTCAGTGTTTTAGTCCATTCAGGCTGCTAAAACAAAATACTACAAAATGGGTAGCTTTTAGTCATAGAAATTTTTAGCTTTTTAGTCACAGAGATTTTTTTCTCATGGTTCGGGTAGCTAGGAAATCAAAGATCTAGGTCCAGCAGAGTTGGGTAAGGGCCTTTTGCTGGTGCATAGCTGGTGCCTTCTCAGTATGTCTGTGCATGGTGGACGTAGGAAGGCTCTCTCTGGAACCTCTTTAACAAGGCGTTAAATCCATACATGAGGGTTGCATCTTCACGACCTAAGCACCTCCCATACCATCCCTTTTCGGGGTTAAGATTTCAATATGCAAATTTTTATGGGAGGGACACAGATACTTAAACCATTGCAATCTATCTTTTTACAAAGATATCATCTTTGTGAATTTTTTTTTAATTTTTTATTATTTGAAACTTTGAAACAAGGGTTGGTCTAAATAAATAACTGGGACAGTTAGTCAAGAACAGCAGACAGAATTCTTTATATTAATTATACTATGACCAGCTTTATTTTTGGCTTAAGCTCTCTAACCTTATTTGCCCACTTTTAATAAATAATTTACCTTGTCAGGTATATAGAAAGCAGTATTACTGAAGCAAGGTGTGTGGAAGATTTACTGAGTGTATTTTTCTTTGTTGCTGTCACTTAGAGGTCATTGGGGTTTAAATTTTTTTCCAGTCTAAAATCATTATAGTCACACTATATAGAACAAAGAGAAGGTGGACAGGTAAGTGCTGAGAGCTGATGGTTAAGACTTAAGTGACAGCAGGGATCCAGTCATGGGAGGATAAACAGGGAAAGGTTTTTAAACAGAGGAAAGAGCAGGAACACAGGCCTGGGGGCCAGACAAAGCTGGTGAAGTCAAGGACGAGAGAAGAACTGCAGTGGCCACAGCACAGGAAGCTGCAGGGAGAATTGGCACGAGACTCCCTCAATTGATGGGCAAAGTGATGTGGTGGATTTTATCCCAAGTGCTGTGGTGAAGCAGAAACAAAACACTTTCCTTACGAGTCTCCTATTCTTCACTTCTTTTAAGACATGTCCTTTAAAGGTCTCTTGGCTTTTGAGGAAGAATACAGCTATAGTTCTCCTGCCTGAATTAAAACTGGCAACAAGTGAAAAGTATTGGAAGAGGACAGACAGATGAAACAAACTTCTCAGAACTAGTTCAGTACCTCTGAAACAGACAAGTCAGCTAGACATCCAGTTGTGACAGGATTCACTATTCCCAGGACTGTGACTTCAAACTACCTCAGGTCACTAGCATTTGGTTGTCAGTAGGATCTGTCACTGAGGTTGCTGAACATTTAGTCTGTAGGAAAAAAGTCATCATTTTGGGCTCATGTTAGAAGCTTTACCCAAAGTGTTTCACAGAGAGTTAACTTTGGAGTGGGTGTTTTCAGATTCAAATCCCAGCTTTCCATTAAGCAGTAAAGACATTGAATGAGTTATTTCATATTTTTATGCTATCATGTTCTCATCTGTAAAGTGGTGATAATAGTACTTACGTCATAGGGCGGTTGGGGGGATACATGAGTAACTACAAGTCTTTTACTATAGGTCCCTAAAATAGTGTTGACACATAGTCTAAGTGTCAGGTAACTATTGTTACTGCCCTCCTTCCTGTGGTGGTCACCAATTCTCTCTCTTTTTAACAGTGTTTTGGGCCTTTGGGTTCACTTCCACATAAACATTGATTTTACGAACTAAATATCAAAGCCGAAAAAAAATTAATAAATATCAAAGCTGACTTAGCACTTCAAGTTAGATTCATCCTCCTGGATCTGATGGAGGCTGAGCACAAGAGTGGGACTGTAAGTTTAATTTCCATAACAGTAACTACTAGGAAGGCATCGGGAAGTAATCCTAGCTCTCCAACAAGATTTGAGCTGTTGAATGATAGGCAACTTGTGCTGTGAGAAGTGACTATTACTCTTGGAAGTACAAAGCTACTACTTAAGAACTTCTAGAAGCAGAGGCAGCAGTAACCATGCCTACTTTATGCGTTCAGAAACTGAAGCTCAAGAAAGTGCTTCTATCACATCATACAATGTGACAATAATGAAAAGAAGACTAACTAGGGTGTCAGGATTGCAAGGTTCCAATCCAAGCTCTGTTTCCAGCGAGCTGTGTCATCTTAACAATTGGCCACAATTAAAGTATTCAACAGACTGAATTAAATACTCTCTGAAGCACCTTCTAGTACTTTATTCAAGCTCTTGCTTTAGGCAGGACCACAAAACATGGAGAAGGGATAAAGTATAATAGGGGAAAAAGAGAGAAATACAAGCGGGGACAAAAATAGAGGAGGAATAGTGATTAACAAAGCAGTACAAGAGAACCAGAGAGCAAAGGTGGCAGGCCCCATCAAACACCGGCTGGCATTTTGAAATCGATTATCCACGATGTGCCGGGCCCTAGGAATATGGTGATAGACAAGTCCTTGGAGAATTTCTACGTGATTGTGGACTATATAAGCAGATTGCCAGAAAGTGAACACAAGAAGTCAATGTTATCTGGAGACTAAGAGGAGGATTCTCTGATAAAGAGCAGTCAAGGATGGGAGCAGAGCGCTCTGGGTACAGAAAACACATTCACTGGGGCCTTGAGATAAGAAATTCTGTTATTTTCAAGAATGGAGGGATTTCGTGTGGCTGTGGCCTGCAAGCAAAGATAGGTATATCCTCCAAGGGCCCAGCAGTGAGTTCAGATGAAACCACCCCGAAAGATCCCCTCCCTTGTCTGCAATAACGGGGGCCGGGCACGTGAGGTTCGACTGCCCCCAGCTGACAATTGATCACCCTGTCATAAGCAACACAAATCCTAGCCACAAATCCACAGAGGAGCCCCTCTAGGTTACCTAAGGGCAGAAGGGTATGTCATGTTTTGGCAGGGGTGAATTCCTTAGGAGAGAAGAGAAGCAAGAAGACAATGCTAACGACTCCGCCATGTTCCCCCTCGCTTATTCCCGCATCTCAGGCAATTGTTCAGGACCCTTTCCTTAGAGTCTATCGTCTTCACTCAAGAATAGCACCCCCCCCCCACCTTTTTGCTTTTTTCCCCCTTTTGGCTCAAATCACAGTACTGAAAATGTAAAACCTGCAGTTTTGGGTATGTTACCAAAGGAAACAGTTTTACTTAAAATCTTGTTTTTGCCAAAATACTTTCAAAGTAGCTGGAGAGCTATCAAACCACAGTGGCTCTCAGCTGCGTTTCCTTCTAGCATTTCCCCAGGTTCTCCCAGCAGAGCACTCAGTAATTGGATATTATTTGAGGAGGAGGGGAAAAAATGCTGCACGAGACAGTTTGTCGATTTAAGAATTCCCCTCCTGGTGCTGAAGCCAGGGATCCAGAGGTGCTCAGCCGCCGGCTCCGGCTGCGTGACTATGTGTCATTCCTAGAGGGAGCTTTTGGTGAGGCGACCTGGAGCAGACTGTGGGTAATGGTCAATGTTTAGACTGTCATGCCACAGTCTTTGGATTGTTTTCTGCCTCACTCATATGACTGACTCAAAGAATCAATTGTGATAGGAAGAAAATAACCACACACAGCTTGAAATGACTGCTTTTGGTCTTGCAGGTACTGACAGTCTTCCCTTGTCCTGAACCATCTCTTCTAATTCTACAAGCATTTGAGATAGGATAATTTAAAAGTAAGCAGTCAGCCTTTCTGTTCCTCTAACAACTTTCTTCAAAGAACTTGAAGAAGGTACAAACCCATTGCTTAAGAACTTCTAGGAGCAGGGCCAATAGTGACCATGTCTATTTAATGCATCCAGAAACTGAAGTTCAGGAAAATAACACGTTTTTCAAGGTCATAAAAGTCAAAACAGTTTCTTCCTTATAATATGCTTCTAATACATTTGATTGTAAGAAAATGAAGTGAAACAAATTATAATAAGAGTAATTTCAATAGCTATAAAGAAGTTACTATAGATAACAACTACATTATCAAGCTAAATGATAATCACTAATTTACAATAGATTGAATATCAAGGTTTAAGTGCTACCACCTCTGACCTACTTACATTAAACCTACTATTTGTCAATAGGATCCTGGCAGGAAAAAGTTGGAACATTCTGAAGCAGAAAGAGAAGGGAGTTAAATGGAGTAAACAGAGTCAAGGTTACCAAGGAGCAAGGTGGTGAAGCACCCGGATGGAAACAGTGAGGAAGCTGTCACTCCATCTCTGCTAGGCCCAAGGCCATGGGGAGGCAGCAGGGGTCCAGAGCCCATTGAAATCTCTCCCCAGGCGAACGGAGCTGCCTGACATGAGCCAGGGGGGCCAGACCTCCTCATAACCCCTGATCTTCCTTTTCTCTCCTCTCCTGAAAGTGCCTCTCTTTGGCCAAAACAAACAACAAGCCAGAGGGAAAAGGAGGCTGGGTGATGCTGTCTGGAGTGCCTGGGTCTCTTGATTTATAGACCATTTATACTGTTCAATGCCAGGTTTTGATCTTCAGTCTTGATCTTCTTGAAAGTCAATGTAAAGAATTGAATTTCAATTTTCTGCTATTAATAGAATATCTCCTAACTTCTTCCCCCAAATTCTATTCCTCCCACAATCTTCCCCAACTCAGATGTAACTTGTCTTCTACTAGTTGTAGGTTAAAAATTTTAGGGATAGTTCTAATTCCTTTTTTCCCTAATAACACTGGTCAGCATTGAGATCGTTACTGACTTAATAAGGCCCTAATCTGTAGTATCTTGGTGTGCTGAACATGAACATAACCCTGAAAATTTTTTATTGGCTCTCATTTTGAATATATTTCATATAATTCATTTTATATGTTTCACCACATAAATTTATCCAGTAGGACTGCAACAACATCCTAAATCAGCCTAGGATGATGTAATATTGCATCGCATTGCATAATACCATCAGACACACATCATCCAGAGTTGATTGCATCATCAAGACTCCAACAATGGAATCTTCTAGAAGAAGATGGCACAATTACTTTCTATCAAAAGCACCGCCATCAGTTGGAGCCTTTCTTCAGAAAGGAAAGTACTCTGGTATTCTGTTCCAATATTGAGGGCCTCATGAATGCCTTAGAAATCACTCATGACCCACAAGAATGGAGATTATTTCTAGCCTCTTTGAAACTGAGTCTTAAGGCTGTGCTTTTACACAATGGAAACCATCTTCCATCTATTCCAGTAGCGCATGCTGTCCACATGAAAGAGACATACGATAACTTAAAGCAGCTACTGAATTCCATTGAGTATAACAAGTACAGCTGGCACGTCTGTGGTGATTTGAAAAGCTAGTTGCCCTTTTAATGGGACTGCAGCAGGGCTATACAAAATACATGTGTTTCCTATGTGAGTGGGATGGCGAGCAAGTGAATTGCACTACTTGTAGAAGGACTGGACTCGCAGACAAAATGTAGCAGTTGGAGAGAAGAATATCCAGCACCCAGCTCTGGTCGAGGCTCACAAAATCCTGCTACTACCCCTTCACATCAAACTAGGTTTCATAAAGAATTCTGTGAAAACCATGGACTGGACCTCACCAGCTTTCCGAATCCTGCATGAAAGATTTCCTCGACTCAGCGAAGCAAAGATTAGAGAGGGAGTTTTTGTGGGTCCTCAGATTTGCGAGCTCTTCAAAGATGACCGGTTCAACAACTTGCTGCAGGGTGATGTGAAACAAGCATGGAATGCTTTTTGCTTAGTGTCTACAAACTTTCTTGGGAATGTTAGGGCAGAAAACTACAAGGAACTAGTAGAAGACATGCTGATGCAGTATCAGAAACTTGGCTGCAATATGTCTCTAAAGATCTACTTCCTTCATTCCCATCTGGACTTCTTCCCTGAAAACTGTGATATGGTTAGTGATGAATATGATGAACGTTTTCATCAAGATATCACATCAATGGAACAAAGATACCGGGAAAATGGTCCACTACAATGCTGGCTGACTACTGCTGGACACTCCCCAGAGATGCTCCTGAACAGCTGTACGAGAGACAAGCAAAGAAATCTAAGAAGTAGTCTATGACTTGATTTTTTTACAGGTATTAACCATAGGCCTATTACTATTGGCATGCATTTCATGATGTAAACATCCATTTATTGCAGATTACAAAAAACTAGAGCCAAAATTAGAATCTGTCATATTCGTGTTGAGCACATACAAATTGATAAGAAAGGACTACTTTTATTTCAGTAACATGACTTTTATAAAAATTTGTTGACCAGTGTAATCAGCATCCTGTCCTTTGGGAAATCTTAATGATCCTCCTTCAGTACATTGGAATCCTACCCACTTCTCACTGTTTCAGGGCTACCACCACAACCTGAGCGCTAATCCCTCATGCCTGGAACATTATACTATACACACTGCTTCCACCCTTGTCATCTTATGATTTAAATTCAACACAAAAACTAAAGTGATTTTATAAAAACCCTAGCTTAGATCAAGTCAGACATCCAGAATGTTTCAGAGCCCCCCATTTCACTCAAACTAGAGAGAGTCAAATCCTCACAGTGCTCTGTAAGACCCTACATTTTCTCATCCAATCTCTTAACTCTCTGGCACCATTTCCTATTCCTTCCTCTCCTTTATCCTTTCTACTAATACTAAACTCCTTACTGTGTCAAAAACAAATCACATATACTTTCACCTCTAAACAGCATTGACACCGGTTGGTCACTCTGCCTCTGACACATATGGACAGGGAAATAATACAGACATATGAATTACACAGTACTCCTTTTCTCTGTCTGACCTCTGAATCTTCTATTTGCGTCTTTAAAATGAATTCAGCACAACTGATGAGATGTTAGCAAATTTAGTCATAGGAGAAATTGCTAGTAATGACTAAAATCCCTTTGCTATCTTCAATACATGAGTGGATTTCAATTATTCAACCTGCTTCAATTACCCAAATCGCCACACTGGAAGATAACATACATTAAGATATGTGTTCATTATGATCACATTTATAGCAGTTTTCCTCTAAGAAATACCAATTGCTTGATCATCACCAGATAATGAATTATATTAAACGACTTATAATGAAACATGATAGAATAAATGTAGGATTACAGAAGCTTCCTTCCTGAACCTCAATTATGAAAATAAGAAGCAAAATGAACAAAGATAGTAGGAATAGAACTCGAATAAGACAAGGTATGCAATAATGAATTTAAACTTTTTAAAATATACTTTAAAAAGTATGTTGGATAATGAAGATTGAGAATAATACAAGATTTTCTTGCTTATCATCACCTGTTACAAAATATGATGAGAGAGAGAGAATGAATACTAGAGAGAGAATATTAGAGAGAGAGAAAATACTAGAGAGAGAGAGAATATTAGAGAGAGAAAAGGCCAGAGAAAGAGAGAGCATAATTAACCAACAGAAGCTGTACCATGAGGAAGAAAATGAGTGGATAAATTCTTGATAAGTCTCTTGATGGCTGGGAAAGAGGATTGAAAGGAAGGTGAATGAGAAACTCAAAGAACTAAAGTTATAATTTTTATATTCCTGGCTTAGAGGAAATGAGGAGGAATTACCTAGTTCTAATTATCTGTAATAAATAAAAGTTTGTTAAGTGCAAAACTGAGGGGTACTCAGAGGCCCTAAACTTTTAAGGGGTGTACTCTTTGAAAGGGATTCAGCCATCTGCATGCACAAAGGCAAAAGAAGCAGACTTTTGGTGAGATTTTTAATAGAATAGGCGTGCATAAAGACAATAGAAATAATTTCAAATCACATAATCCCAATAAAACTCCAACAATTACCCATCCTATTGTGGGCAAATACCCAGTCAACCAGGATCAGGCCAAAGTGGGGCTGCTGAGACTGAAAAGCTTGCCATAAATAGAAGGTAACTTCTAGTTAAAAACAAACAAACAAACAAAACAAAACAAAACAAATAAACCACAAGAAAGGAATTAGTCAGGTCCCAGAGAACTTGGACAGAATAAGAGACTCAAAATTCAAGATATACCACATGTATCTTGATGTGATAATGGTCTGCCATGGACCAGAAGCAACTTTCTGACATGTCTCTCATCCACATGTCTCTACATATCTCTCCTTCATATGTCTCCTCCAATTCTCCTCTTTCCTCTTTCATTCCACCTCCCTTTATATATATATACACCTTGATCCTTCCCAGCTGCCCCCTTCCCACTGAGGAAGTCTTGTTCATGGCATGCTGGGACTTGTAATCCAAGGCAGCTGTGTGTAAGTGGGTGCTTCCTCTTCATAGAGGTGTATCTATAATAAGTTTGTTAAAATAACCAGATTAATAAAACCAATTCCTAACCAGATTAACATTTTCTATCACCTGGCTGCGATTAGATTACAGGTGAGCTGAGCCCCATCTCAGTGTTAGTTGTTAATGCCTGAGGAACTAGACTCCCAAGAGTATTTGCCACTAAAGTTTTAGAGGGCCTAAAGTCTCACAGATTTGGTGAATGAATCCTTACTAGTGAGATTTGGGGCATCTCATATAAATAAGAGTACGATGCTAAATTGATAAACATGAAATAAATTTCTTGCAGGGAAGGTGGGGTGGGGGTGCTGAAAGGTAGACATGAAAAATTTGCAAAGATAAAACTGGCTAACTTGTAAATGTTGCCAAAGACCTATTGTAGGGGTCTCATATTGTGGGCTGCTGCTGCTAGCAAGGTATTAAAGCATACTAGGAAAATAGGTCCTCTAATGATAACCTATCTAGCTATATCATCGCAACTCAATTTTTCAAGCTCTTGAAAACTGTACTTGTTTCTGTATACTTGACTGAAGCCAAAAGAATTTTAACATCTGAATTTCTGCTCAAAGTTCATATGAACTTTATTCCAAGACAGAATTCCTGGTCTTTGTAAAATATTCTCCTTTAATATAGTGCTCACATTTTACCTAGGTAAAGATGAAAAAAAGCTCATTCCCATGTTCTTACACACAGGTTCTAGTGATTCTGCTTCTCTAATTGAACCATGAATGAAAAAGAATTCATTACCAAAAGCAGTTATTAAGAAACAAAATGGTACACATGAGTTCCTAAGCTGATGCTACATTGTTGTAGTTCTCTGATATGATCAAATTTGGCAGTATTAGTGAGTATTTTCAGGGGCAATTCTGATGGGATTTCCTCAATAAACAAGTATCTATGTTCCTAGGTAGCATGTGAAATGCTAAAAATGAAAATGATTGGAGACTGGAAAAAAGGTCGGGGCAATCATAAATTCAGTAAATTGAATATAAATTCCTGGAATCTGAAGAAAATATTTGCATAAATTAGAAGGAGTTGTCAAAGATTCCAACAATATGTAGCATATACTTGTCTTCAAAAAATATCAGGAGCTCTAACTAAACCCCAAATAAACAGAAAATTTCATTTTTTCACTATTTGATTTTTTAAGTTTATCTTACGTATAACCTGATAAATTTTATAGTGAAAAAATATTGATATGAACAAGTAAATCATAAATTTCTACTGAGTATAAAAAGAGACACAGAAATTTATGTGACATTATGTCTTGGCAATCTGGATACTGATTAATCCTTTAAATCCTAATTTGATAAGGTCAAAGAGTTTATTTAAGTATATAAACCTCATACCAAACTCAGGGGGACTCTATCTGTACCTGGTATGTCCTCGGTGGTTTATTCAACTTTTTTCAAGACTTAATTTTTTTTGAGTAGTTTAAGATTTACAACAAAATTGAGTGAGATCTCCCATATATTTCCAATCCCTACACATGCATAACCTCTCCCTATTATCAGCTTCACCAAAATGGAACATTTGTTACACCAAGGATGAACCCACAATGACACATCATAAAAGCCTAAAGTTCATAATTTACTATGGGTTCAGTCTTGGTGTTATACCCATTTTATGGGTTTAGATAAATGTATAATATCATATATCTACCATTATATTATCAAGCAGAGAAATTTCACTACCTTAAAAAATCTTCTGAGCTATGCTTATACATCTCTCTGCACCCCCTACTCTTTTATTGTCTCCACAGTTTTGTCTTTCCAGATATAGTCAGAATCATACAGTATATAGCCTTTTTTAATTGGTTTCTTTCTTTCTTTCTTTCTTTCTTTTTTAAAGATTTATTTATTTATGCATACAAGCTGGGGTGCAGGCCAGAGGTGTGGGGTGGTGAAAGGGTTCACCAGAGACCGAGTGGGGAGCAGAACAGGCAGATCGACCGAAGTACACTGCTAGGGGGAGCAGCGGGCGAGGCGGGAGAGGTCTGTTGCACCATGTGGGAATCTCCCTGGCTAGCCATCGAACTGGCATGGCAGCTGCTGACAGCTCCGCAGAGCTGCACTTAACCCACTGCGCCACCAGGGAGGCCCTAAATTGGTTTCTTTCAGTTAGTAATATCCATTTAAGTTTAACTCATGTCTTTTCTTTTAGCACTGAATAATATCCCATTGTTCGCATTTCCCACAGTTTAATTTAGCCATGTTGAAATAATGTTTTCAAAATCCACTCAATTAAACCCCTTTGATTGTGTCATTTGTTTCCTGTAGACC
This sequence comes from Scalopus aquaticus, assembly GCA_004024925.1. Lineage (NCBI taxonomy): Eukaryota > Metazoa > Chordata > Mammalia > Eulipotyphla > Talpidae > Scalopus > Scalopus aquaticus. The sequence continues at coordinate 27,055 of PVIJ01011967.1, forward strand.
CCTGGCTGACAGACCTAGTGTCACCAAAATAAATACTTCTGAATCTACCTTCTAATTCCACACTGCTTCTACACTCACTTAGAAATATGAAGACTTGATGATTCAGAGTTCATGGGATCCAGAGACTTTTGGGAGAATTAATAGCAGGAGAAAATTAAATTTCACTTAAAAATGGGTAAAGTAACATGATTTAACTTGCCTTCTAGATATTTCTGAAAGCACAAAATATAGGAGATATTCTCAATCTATGCTACCACACTGACACATTCAGCAATGAGATGATTCTAGAATATTTAGTTTGTGAATACTACTTTTTTATTCATTGTATCTCAAATGATAGAAATGGCAAGTTTCCACAGGTTTTCACTAAAGAAAAAAATTTGAAGGCAACTATGCTGAGAGCTATCTGAACTGAACCATCTTCATAAAGCAGATCATAAGATTTACCTCTACGGAGGCCCCAGAGATGACAAGGCATTTTACTCTCGTCCTTTCACTGGGTGAAAGCAAATAAAACCCAGATGTCACTTGGGACTGGCCTGACCCTTAGAGAAAGCGGCAAACTCCCAATTTCAGAACCTGGAATGTCCAGCGACCTCCCAATGACTTGTGCAAATATCTGACAACATCTAATGGATCTTTTGTTTTCATTCCAGAATTCATGCTGGAGTTAGCATCTTGTACAAATTTAACACAAAACTTTTCTCCATTCCTGCTTCTGCAGGAAACCCAAACACATCAACCACATTATGATTTATAGATTGAATGAATCCTGGGATTTCTGTGAAAGAATCATACTGAAAAACATCCTGCCACCCTTTCTCTGGCTACTTCCTTCCCCTTCCTATCTGTCTTCACTCCTCCACCTTGTCTCCTTCTCCCCAGTTCCTCTCTTCTTTTTTGTATACTCTCCCTTCCTCATGTCATGCCTTCCATAGTACTTGTTCACTGCATATGCACACATCTCTGCCTTCACCATGGTGCCACTAATCTTCATCATCATATCCACTGGCTTGTTCACAGGAAGTTCTAGTGAATTCATTTTTCTCTGCTTTGATGTACAGATAATTAATGTAAATATACTTACTGGGAAACTGTTGAATCAACTCCTCAGAGAATCCCAAAGGTCTATTACAAAGAGAATATCTCTTTAATAAATTAACTGACTAATAAAAAAATAACTAGAGAGTGAGACTTAATAAAAGCACATTTTGAACCTCTCAATAATTAACAAAGACTCAGGCCTTTAAAATATAAAGTATTTTCATATATTCTGTGATACTCAAAATCTGTGAATTGATAAATCTTAACATACTAGGGACAGCAAAGATGACACCATCGGAAATGGCCATCAGGAATCAGAATCATTTTGTGGACACACTGGTCATGCCTGCCATAGGCTGAGTTCTGCACAAGAGGATAGAGATTTCTGTACAAAGATTCTGTATAAAGATTTACTAAGGAAGTTCCTCCAGAGACAAAGAGGAGAAATGAGATGCACTGTCAAGCAAAGTTCTGTGGCAGGTAGCTTCATTATAACCCTTCAGGATGAGAGTGTGACTTATGTTCCCCCCTGTGAAAAGGGGCTTCTCTATGTCAAATCACCAGCACTTTTGGCTTTGAAGAAAGTGACTTTACTTGAGGGCAGTTCTTCAAGGACAAGTCCTAGAGCAGATTGTTGTAATCAAAAGCTGGAATTGGGGAGGGGCACTATAATTTTAAAACATCTCCACAATTCTCCATCACTTCCCACAATAATTGAGCCCAATTTTCCTTCCCTCCCCTTTCCTTGCCTTAATGCCTCATTTTTAATGAATTGGCTGCAGCAGCAGTGACACTGTATGAATTTCAAGGTAAAGTTCAAAACATTTGTTACACAATCACAGGACCTGGAACAGGCACAGAAAGTTTAAAGATTTCTGTTGGAAGTTTCTAAAGGGAGATGGGTGGAGGACTGGAATGTGTGACAGTCTGAATGATATTTTTTGAGCAAGAGATGATAGACACCATTTCTGTCCCAGATATGGCTAGACACACAGGATAGTGTGACTTAGTGGAAAGTGCACTAGCAATGGTGTCACAGTGCTGGGTTCAAAATCCAGTTTGGTCATGAGTCTTTGAATCTTTTAGGATGAAAGTTTCCTTACCAGTAACACAGATATAATTCTATCAATTCTGACAAGGTTGTTATGAAAACTGAGTAAGGTAAGATACACAAGAACATCTGAGACATAGATACTGCATGTGGAGTTTTCCTCTTCCATCCAGGGTGTGCTCACTTTATAAAAATCAGTGCTATTTCACTCACTTTTTGCTCAGGTGAACTACTCTTTTCTTTGACTTAGGACTTTCCGGTGTTAGAAAATCTTTTTCTACTTCATTAAGGATCTGAGGACACTTGCATGAACTTATTTTCCCAGCATGAACTAGATGGTCAGTGTAGTTAATGTCTTCAAGAGCATCTACAGTTCTCCTTTAGGGAGCCATTACTGTTAAATACGGTGGCATTCTCCATTATAGAAACCATCTTGCCTTTGGAGCACTGTCAAAACCATATTTGGTAAACCAGGAATGAAATGCATCCTTATTAAGTTATTCAACAATTTTGAAGTTTGCATTTGGAACCATTCAGAGTTCTTTTTGAACTATTAATTTTACACAAGGCAAGGAAGACATGTCTAGACAAATGTTCCTTAAAGAAGTATTTTAAAATAAAACCTTTTCTGAAATGGCTATATACTCTGTGCCCAAACATTTGACTTTGAACTCACTGGGATATTTGCTTTCTTGAACACAAGCTAATGTTCTATGAATTAACCAGACTTCAGAGAAGTTTGAAGTTTGAAGGTGTGAAAAAAACTTAGTTTTGCTAGCAGGAAGACTTTTGACAAAACACTTTTATGAAGACTTTTTTATTTAATAGGATCTATGAGTGCATGGATATAAAAATAATGGGAAGAACATATTCTAGTCTTAGGAAGAGTTCAATATGAATATATTGCAAATCAAAATAAGAAACTTTGAGATTAGTAATGGTGTATTTGGTTATTGGTAAAATGATCTGCCAAACACCACAGAATTTAAAAATCCTCCTCGAGGAGCTGCATAAAGAGCATCAAATGCCAAACCTCTAAGGTAAGAGTCAGGTCAGTCAACAGATGGAATGACAAATCAGACTGGTGTGACTGCAGCAGAGGAAAATGGGGAGAGCAGTAGGAGTGGAAGGCACAGAGGTAATGGACTAGATCTCAGGGTTAAATTCATGCACAGAGTCTAAGAATTAAGGGGGTCTTTGAAGAAAAAGAAAACAAGACATCAACAACAGACCTTTTGAAGTTAGGGGATGGAAAAATGATAAGGTAGCAAAAGATAATAAAAGAAGATGACAAAGGACACTAGGAGACAGCAGTCCTACAAAGCCTTGGAGTGAGAAATTAATAAAGAAGGGGCTGATCAATGGTGTCAACTGTGTCACAGTCTGCATGGAAACAAGGACCAAGTAAAAGTCTTTCAATGTGGTAATTAGAGGTAATAAGAGATCATTTCATTTTTTAAAAACTGAAGTAACACTGGCTTACCATACTGTATACAATTCAGAGGCACAGGATCACCCCTTCTCAGATATATGTCACCACACCATGAGGTCAGTGAGAGGACAGTTTCCTCTGAGTGTAGGGAGTAGATGTCAAGTTACAAAGAAGGATGAGAGAGTGGTGAATAAAAGCAGGTAGCTAGCATGGACCTGCCACGCCCAATTCCTCCTCCTCCTCCACCTTTTGATAAATTTGGCCACACACGGAAAAAGGGAAATAGGATGGCACTTTGCACACACACAAAGGACTTAGAAGTATAGCTATTGGCTTGCCTTTGTGAATGCATAGCCAGTAAATTACAGCAGAATTCAAAAGGAACATGATGTTAATGACATGTCTGGGCTAGGCATCATACAGTAGTGGTCGATAGGGCTCGTGCCCAAAGATTACTGGGATGAGACACAGCTTCTTCTTTAGTGGTTCCTAAAGATTCTAGTGTTATTTATCTATTCCCCCAACCCCACCTCCATGCTAATTCATAGGAAAATTCTTTTATTACAGCTCATCTCAGCACACTGGAGATAGTGGAAATAGTATGGGTAAGCAGCTATTATTAAAAATAGATTAATGGATGGGCCTTAAGATATTATGCTAAGTGAAACAAGTCAGATGAGAAAAACAAATACCATATGATTTCACTCATGTGGAATATAAAGAAACAGACCAAGCAAATAAACAAAACAAAACAAAAACAAACTCTTAAACACAGAGAGCAGAATGGAGGTCACCAGAGGGGAACAGGGTTGGAGGAGGGCTGAAACAGGTGAAGGGGGTCAATGCTGGCAGAAACTAGACTTTTGGCTGGGTCATGATGCATCATATACAGATACCAAATTATAATGTATATACCTGAAATTTATGTAATGTTATAATCCAGTGTTTAATAATATTTTTAAAAGATAAATGATAATACACGTTGGTGAAAGGAATTAACCAAATCTTTTAGATTTCATTTTTTAGTGGTTATAAAGATACTTTCTAGGTCTTTTCAAAACATTTTATAATTGCTTAAAAATATTGACAGATGTGTGCTAACTGGTGAGCCCTCTAATTTTGGGCTTTACTCAATTCCTAGGGCAGTGCTGACTTTCAATAAATGTCATATATTAATATTTTCCATGTTGCCTTCATTAAGTTTTTATACCTTAATTAAATAATTACACTGGAAGCAAACCAGATTATTGGATGATTACAAAATGTCTCACCGCCCCCTCCCCACCAAAGTCAAAGATCAACATGTTAAATTCCAGCGCACTCACTTCATAATTGACCAAAGAAAGCACATTTATGGCATTACATATAAGGTGTGATTTGCTTTTCTCTCCTTAAACTAGGACGCAAAATGAGCAACCAATGATGTTTTTGGCTGGTTGGCCTTCCCAGGATGTGCTATTAGAATATCTTTGGGTCAGCCACATTTTGCCTTCACACAGTAAGAGGCTAAGCTTGAAACATCTACCAGAAAAAAAAACAAAACAAACAAAAAAAAACCTCTTTTACAGAAGAAATTAAGATCTGGGTCCCTGGTGCTCTCTCAGGCACTGGCCTATCATAACCTAAATCACGGAGTGGAAAAAAGATAGATTAATGCCAAGTGGATCAATCATACTAATAAAACTCTTGGTAGGAAGTAATGAGGAGTATATATATAGTATCTCTTACTAATAGGTTGAGAATTCAATGAAACTTTTGTAATAGAAATACTTGTTTAGAAAAGGAGCACCATTCCATTTCGGAATCATCTAAATCAAATGTTAAATGTGAGGGAAGGTGAAAGTGAACAGAGCAAAAATTTTACAAAATATAGACTATAAAATTTAGAGAAAGATCAAAGGTCAATCTTATCACTCCAACCATTAAAAAACCAGAACTAGGGCCTCCCTGGTGGCACAATGGGTTATGCGCAGCGCTGTGGAGCTGTCAGCGCCTGCACAAGTTCTATGAGTGCGATGAGTCCAATGCCTGGCCGGGGAGATTCCCACATGGCGCAGCAGACCTCTCCTGTCTCCTCCATTGCTCTCTTAAGCAATGTATTTCCATCGATCTGCCTGTTCTGCTCCCCACTCTGTCTCTGGTGAACCCTCTCACCGCCCCACACTTCTGGCCTGCACCCCAGCTTGTATGCATAAATACAAAAAAATCAAATAAAAAAAAACGGTTATACATAAAAAAAAAGTGAAACTAAGTTTTCCAATTCTTTTAGAGAACCATATGTCTTTATGGGCTTGCATTTTGCATTGTGACTCACCAGGTACAGCAATAATTAATGTTGTCAAACTGTGGTTTTAAGAATGTTTTATATTAAATATCATGAAGGGTGTTAACATCAATCCTCTAAAATATAGGTGTTTCCCTATCACAGAAGGATGAAACAGGATCTTTTTGATCCAGTAAAGCTTTTCTTTACAAATGTGTTACACTCTTACTGTAAGTGACTTAATGATCAAATATTTGACAATAGCAAATTAGAAGTAACCAAGAATAGAGAGAAAGTATATATATTTCAAGCTCTAAAGTTAAGTTTGAAAAGAAAAACAACAGGAGCAATTCATTATGAGAATATAAAAATGTCTGCACATCAGAGATCTCTAGCAGATCACCATTTTGAAGAAGGGAGGGATCTTCGCATAGGTGCAGGGATGAGGGTAGGAAACGGAACAGTGTTGAATTGTTTTCCTTCTTCCTTCAACAGGCTCTTTGTCTATCCTCACATAAGATATACCAGGAACTACTAGTTAAAGGATTCTGGATTTCTAATACATGCAAGTTCTAAGTTTGACTGATACCTGCAATGTGTAATCTTCACATTCCTTTCCTTCCTTTTCAATATCTCTTCTCTAAGTAAACCTGAAAGTTAACAATCTCTGGGGATAATCAGCACTACTTCTCAAACCTAAAGGATTTCTGCTCTTTAAGATTCAATATTAAATGCCCCTTTTGCCTATCAATAATTACTTAGTTTTACTGGAAAATTTTCATGTATATTTGGAGTTGATATTGATTAGGACCTGTGATGCTGAAAAAACTTTCAGCACAATCTTTATACTTAATTTGCTTTTTAAGAATAATTTTAATAAGTAATATATATTGGAAGAAAGCTAGTCAGCTCATTATGGGAAGGCAGCATATCTCCTTATTATCTTTAAGGGAAGGAGAAAATTGTCACCTATATGCCACTTTTCAACTTCACCCTACTAAATAGATTTATACAACTTTTTGTTTTGTTTTTGTGGATATTGTAGAAATAGTAATGATTGATTAGACCTTAAATTTGCTTTCCTCTTAATAAAAGGATAAAATAATTTAAATCCACTTACAGTTTCTAATGTCATTTTTAGCCATTTTTATAGCATGTGTGATGTACCTATGAATTTACTGGATTTTCTAGTATTTCACAACTTTTTCCCCCTGTTTTAAATTACCATTTTCAGAAACATTCCCAACCCTTGTTTCAAATTCTACTCTAATATAGTTTAAAACATATATTTAGCTTATGGAGGCTTTAATTGCAAGTATAGTCTAGAACGGTGGGATCAGAAGTATAGCCAATCAATAGCTAAAAGGACAACTGCCTTTTTAGTCAACTATTTCCCACCTCAAATTCTTGCTGAAAACAGTAGGTATGGCAAAACTCAAGACAGAAGTCTCAGTGGGCAACAATAGTTGGTTGCCATGAGATCAGAAAGACTCTCCTCAAAGTTGTCTTTTGTAAGCCCACTGGATAACAAATGTTCTTCTGATCAATCACCTCTCAAAGAAAAGTCCACATATTTAGATTTTTAATTCCAGACATTCTTTCTTCAATGTCTTCTGAAGTTGATTCTGGTACCTAACCAAAAGAGATTGTGGATTCAAACTAGTAGGAAGTAATTAGGCGTTGATGGAGTGTACCGTCTGCTGGCATTAAGGAGATGAGGACCTTGGAGCTAAGATCTTAGATCCAAAATTCAGTATGGCAGACCACCCACAAAATTAGTCTGTGTCAACCCTCAGGAAAATGCCTACTACAAGGGACCATGAGCCAAGGAACAAACTAAACTAAGCAAAGTTTCCTTTAATAGAAAATCTTTCCTTTTCTTTCTGTGGGTCCCTAAACACGCACCCCCACCACACACACACACACACACACACACACACACACACACACACACATGCACGCATGCACATGCATGCACACACAAGTACACGGACACCTGAATGTGTGAGCACACCCCCCAATTGGCTATGCAATTTATAATTTCTTCACTATCTTGTCTTTATTTGCTTCTCAAATATGACCAAACTAAAACAATGCAACTTATTTACAATATAGGTTTGAAAAACAGGTTGCATCATGGAGAGAGACTTGCCCCGCTAGAAGGATGCCAGCACTAGTAAGAAGACATTTTCTCTTCTCACAAAGCTTGTAGTTCAGTGTGCACCAGTGAAGATAATCTTTTTCATGCACTGATAAAGATAATATGTACACAATCCAAAGTGGAATTAAAATAATCATTTCAAGGCTCAAAGGTGGAATATGTCTGTCATTCTTATCAATACAGCTTAGTAATTTAACCTTGAAGCATAGCAAGGCATTTCAACAACAATCTTATTAATAAATTTGTTTTATATATTTGTTTATATATAATATTTCATCATATACTAATAAAATACATTTATTAGTAGACACTGTTGCTATTAAACTTCCCATGTACTGAATGTACCAGTATATATTCGGTATTTTACTTTTTATTAGGTTTTCAAATATTTTTAAATGAATGAATGAAATGCTGGAAATGGAATGCAACCAAGGAACAGCTGCTTTCGAAGTCCTTGCCCTTTTCATTTTAAGATGTTGCCTTTCAACTTTGGCTGAACATTGGAATTACTTAGGGAGCCAGAAAAAGTACTGATGCCTAGGCACATCTCCTAAAATCTTGATTTAAGTGGTCCGGGGTACAGCCTGGGCATCAGAATATTTTAAAGTTCCCTAGGTGATTCTAATGTGCAATCAAGGTTGTGAATCATTATTCTTAATATACTCCTTTGAGATAAATATACAGAAGTTCTTATTAGTTAGGTAAGAGATAAGAGCTTTAACAAATTAAACAAGGAACACACCATTTTAGTACCATCTGTAAATAATTATAAACACTTTTAAATATCAGGATTTTATAATTGCAAGGGGCAGGTGGTGCAATTAGAAGATTCTTTAATGTTAAAAAGGCAATACCTTAACTAAAAAAAAAAAAAAAGAAAGATACCTTCAGGTGAATAGAACTAACATTAATAACCAGAATGACTTTATATGACTTCCTGTATGAAAATGTATGTGGCAAGTAGGCACAAGGAAGCTTTGTAGTGTTTGTTTTATGAATTTTCCAAATGTCCAAGCAATTTATTTGTCAGATTTTAAAAAGTTTCGTCTAAATTCCAGGGTCCTTCCATCCATATATGAGTCTGATCTAAAGTTCCCTACAGATCTATCCACAGTTACTCCCTTTTATCCACTGCAGCACATTTGGATCAAATGTGTAGGAACTTCATACTAGTAAATTTATTGTCCAACCTACAAAAAAGCCACATGAAAGGAGGGAAAATCTGAGATCTGTAATGTGGTCACTGCTAACTCAGCCAAAACTAACTCTTTGATATCTTTATGTTCTTAACATCTGCATTTTGCTCAGTCTCCAGTGTAGTAGGGAAGGTAATAGAGGAGACAGATGAGAAAAATGGAGGAAAAACAGCCCTCCAAAAACATTATAATAAATTATTATAATGTATCTTCATTAATCATGCTCAGCTATGGTTTCAATTATTTATTTTTCAGTGGAGGTTTCAGGGTGAGTGAGTGAGACTTTCTTTCAAGTTGCTTTATGATTCTTTAAAAATCTGGGATGGAAAATTCTCAGACTTCAGTACTGAGATCCTAATTGAAGCCTCATTCCAACTGACGCCAGCAGGAGGAAGGCACAGAGAGGGATCTCAACGTGGAACCTACAAATTCCTTTTAATTACTACACGGTCATTGTCTCCCCTCAACAAACTAAGTTGGGTCTACTTCTTTTGCTCACACTTTAGAAATGATATTTATTCTAAGGAATGCAATGGCTTAAAGGAATTCTTCCATAGAATTATATTTCACTGGTAGAAATACTATCTTCCTGGACAATCTAGACCAGAGTCACCATACAGTGGAGTGAAGCTGCTTATTCCAGGATTGGTGCAATTACCTCTTTAGTTTTCAAGATTTTTGCACCAGACTTCAACTTCTAGTCACAACATGACTTGAATAGTTTGAAAATGAGCCTTCTTTCCCATGCCAGCTGAGGGTGGCCTTTTCTGGAAGCCCACAAAAGATGGAATGTCTGAGATCCTAAGGTTTCTCACTGGAGTTTTAAGACAGTCCACATTTACTCAAAGATGGTGCCAAACTTACCAAACCTTTCATAAGTCTGACCCAAACTGTAGACTGTGCAGAGGGCCAATCACCAAGCCAAATTCAACTGGTTAAAATGTACAATTTCATTTGTAAAACTGGCTGCATGTAGCAAAGGGAACAGAGAAGATAGGTACTGGCATGCAGCATGTGAGACAAGAAACTGGGGATAGACACGGACCTGGCAGGAAAGGACCTAGAAATGGACCTGGAGGTCCAGAATAGCTAAAGGATGGGAAGGGAAGTAGTAGCTGGTAAAGCAAATATTGTCTGTTTTCTTCAAGTTTGAAAAAGTTGAACATACTATAACTAATTTTATGAGTACCCCAAATACTTTTCCACTTTTACAAACTGGAGTTATGTTTTAAGTGGTTGGGATTGAAAAAGGAAGAGGATACGGTCATGAGTCTAGAGATATATATGACTTTGGAAGTGGAGTGGGGGTGTGTATCCCAGTTCAGTCTCTGGATGGGTAAAGGGATAGATGACAGGTCCAAAAGCTGAAAACAGTGAGATCCTGGAATTCTATTTCTTTACATCTGGTGACCACATGTTCCTTCCACACTTTAAAGAAGCAGTGACTTTTCTCTATCTCTATTTGATGAATATGTTCAGTGTTTCTAATATTTACATTCCTCAAGACAATGTCCACAAAAGAAAATAAGAACTCCTGTACCCTGATACACGCTCTCACTAAGGTTAACTCGTCCTCCTTCTCTTTCTTTTCATCATCATCATATCTTAGCCATTGGCTTGATGTAGAAGATGACTGAGCAGAAAACTAAAAAGCAATGGATAAGTTTTTAAAAATTAAGAACCATTAGGTATGAAGAAAAAAATTCAAAATTAATGGAAAATATATCAAAGAAATGCTTAGAATCCATAAACAAAAATTCCCTTAAAACTTGGTTAATATTGAAATCATATATAAGCCAACCAGGAAATCAATAGATTGTTATAGCAGATGTGAGAAAAAGTGAGAAAGAATGACAATAGCCTTGATCAATGATGTTAAGGACAATAGGAGCTTATTTAACAGATACTGTTGAGACTGTAGCTCTTATCTTTGAGGCCTTATAAATTAGTCATATAGTTGAGATAAATAAAAGTAAACATTTCACCAGTGGTAGAGATAACCAGCAAGCAATAAAAGAAATGCTGAAGCTGATAGGTATAAAAATCAAATGTTACAGGTGAGAGAAAGATTTATTATTGAGGGGATGATCAGGCAAAATTTTATGGAGGCTACATATCTAGAACTTTAGTATAAAGAATGAGTTTTGACAAAACAGGAAAAGAAAGGTCATTTGACTTCAGGATAATGACCTGAGCAGTAAAAGAGCAGTATAGTGACCATACTGATTAGAAAGTAAAAGACATACAGGACTATGGTGATGGTGCATGGGGGAATTGGTGATGGGAATTTTATAGGATCTACACCTAAAAGGAGAAAGCATGCATTGTAGGGAAAGGAAGAATGATGTAAAATATACGTTAAAAAAAAAAAGTAGAGACAAGAAGTGATGGTGGAAGAAAATACAACTGGCCCTCTTATTTGTGGGCTCTGCATCAACAGATTCAACCAACCATGGATCACAATAAATACACACACACACACACACACACACACACACCCTATGTAGAAAGTCTTACATGGTTGCTTCTGAAGATGTACAGATCTTTTTTCCCCTAAAAATTATTCCCTAAACAATACAGAAGAACAGCTATTTACATATCATTTACATTGCATTGGGTATTATAAGTGATCTAGACATGATTTAAGGTATATGAAAGAATATGCATAGGTTGCATGCCAAGTATTATGCCATTTACATATGGACTTAGGCATCCATGGAGTTTGGTATGCACAGGGGATCTTGAATTAATCCCTAGCAAGTACTGAGGAATGAATGCATAGAGAAACAGATTGTAAGGAACCTAAGCACCGTACCAAGGAGTTTGGACAACATCCCATAGGTGACAAGAATCCCTTAGAAAATGTAGAGTGATAAAGTGAACTTACATAGAACATTTTTTCAGAAAAACAGATGGGAAAGTATCAATTAAAGAAATATTGGCGACCATACACGGGAACATTATTCAATCTTTTTGAGTGCCATGTCCTAGGGGAAGGAAATATGAAAGATATTGTGGACATACAGATTAATAAAACATGGTCATTTCCCAGGAAAATCTGTAGTCTGATAGATGAAATATAACAGTAAATTTCAAAAATATACAGTTATCAAAAAAACATGAAACCAGAGTAAAGAAAGCACCTCATCTGCATTTGAGGGATCAACAGATATTCCCCAAGAGACAAAGTGAGAAAGGCCAAAAAACATAAGCAACCATCTAGAGTTAGAAAGAAAAGGAACATGGAGGCCACTGTGAGTACTTTTTAAACTGGAGCATCTGACTGAAGAGTCAGAGCTGATGAGGCTGGAGAATTAAAATGCAAAATGTGGTAAGTTGCTCAAACAGTATTGAGGGCCTTGAAGACCCAGAAAAAAATATTAACTTAGCGAATAGCATAGTGTGATAAGCAATTTGGAAAAATAATGACCACGCAGTGCGAAGGGCCTCAAGTAGAAGCACTTAAATTAATGGAGGCCAGTTGGTAGATTATTGTGATGGTTCAGGTAGGAAATGAGTGATCAAACTAAGGCAGACACATGGGATGAAAATAAGGAAATGGATTCAATAAGTATTCAGGAGACAGAAACAATTTAGTGATGATGAAGTGTGACTAGAAGAGGAAAAAGCAAGAGGAGATGATGACTTCAAGATTCCTGACTTGGCGACTGGGTAGAGGATGAAGAGGAAGGACAGCTTTGGGAAATGGGGTGGGGAATTGAACAGTGAGTTCAAGTGAGACATGTTATGTTTCAGGTGTCTGTGAGTCAACAAAACGAAGATGATTATGAGGCAGTTGTACATACACTTTATAGTCCAGGAGAGAGGTTTGGACAGGTTCTATGAGTCATCAGGTTACAGGTGACTGCTGAAACTAGGGAATAAATGAGATCATCCATGAAAAGAAAAAAGAGCAAGAAGAAAAACTTGAGGACTTAGTCCTAGGTAATATAAGGCCTAAAGACCTAAAGTCAGAAAGAAAATAGAAGACTAATTTAAAAAAGAAAAGAGAAATAAGAGTAAGAAGAAAGAGTATGATGAAAACTGAAATTCTACAAGAGGGATTGAGGTTGGGATGACTCAAGTATCAAATGCTGAAGAAAATTCAAGCATAATGATGTTGAAGACTGCTTAAAAGCATTGAAAAATGGGGATTCTCTGGGAAGCTTAGCAAGAGTAGTTTCAGCGTTATGGTAGACAGAATACTCATTCTTTAGTGAATGTATGGGCAGAGTGACAGTGAACCAGTGACAATATCTATTCATTGACTTACTCTCTTAAGAATTATATTTGGGAAGGAATGGAAAATAATCACTGGAGGAGACTAAAGGGGGGAGAAAAGTGTTTGGTTTTGTGTTTTGTTTTGTTTTTCAGAATTTATTTACACATGGGAACAAGAAATTAGTTATAAGTAGTGAGAATGGTGTATGTGGTAGGATTAGCACTGGATAGAGACAGGGGAACCTTTGTTTTAATAGCCTCTGGGAATTCTATGTAGAAATTTTGAAAATTAAAAGTGAAAGTAAGGGGGTTCTTACCTAATGAGCTAGCTTTCTCTAAAAAAGTAGGAAAACAAGCCATTTCCCAAGAGTAAGGGTGGTGCGAGCAAAATCGGAGTATATCACAATGGATCAGCCCGTGTTGAAAGTGGTGGGACAATTAGCTAAATGTAAGTAAGAGGATTTGTGAGTAGTATAGACCAGAAATTATCTCAGAAAATAGAAATTTATAATGAAGTCAAATTACCTGTGTTTCTTCCCAAACTCTTGGCTGTCTAAGTGCAGTAGGGAAGAGGGCAGGCATATTGATTGATCCAGGTTTGAGGATGACAGAGCAAGTAGGATAAAATGACAAAGGAATTCAGAGTACTGGCAAGAAGGTAGATATGGCACATCCTGTTAAGTCTGAATAGTCTTAGCTAACGAATCCAGAGAAGAAAGAGCTAAGAGGCACAGACATTGAGCTAAAGCTCTCCAACGTGCTAAGACAAGGTACAAAACCTGTGATTATTTCTGAATTTTTACCCAAAATATGCCTTTTACTCAGTCTCCATATTTAGTCTAGCAGTTCTGCTTTCAGCAAATTTATTTGACAGCTACTCCCAAACATGAGCAAATTCACTGCATGTTCACTGCAGCATTATCTGCGTTAGCAAAAGACTGGAAACAACATGAATTTCCAACAGTAGAGATCTGGTAACTAAGTTATAGTGCAGTGAAATAATGAAATAAACAGCAATTAAATGAAATAAGGGGGGTGGTCTAATGGACTAACATGCAACAACTCCAGGACTTCAAGATGTAAAAGAGTGTGTACAGTGTGCAACCATTTCTGTAAAATAACAGCAATGTGTTTGTACACACACACTCATACACACACATGCACAGCATCTCTGGAAGGTTTGGATATAGTAACTGCCTCTGGAGATGTTATTTTATGGTGGGGGGTGAGGAGTGGTGAGGAAGAAAGACTGACTCTCACCTTACCATTTATACTTTATATTTTAAATTTTTAATAGTACATACACATACAGTTATCTTGACAAAAGAAGTTAAAAACTGGATTGGTCATTGTATACTGTCTCCATTAGTGGTGAGGGCTAGTTGGGCAGCATATGTAAATATAGTTGTGCTTGTTTTTAGCTGAGTCTTTCTGGCTTAGTCAGTTTTTAGTTTATATTTGATAAAATGAGGTAGTTTAGTATATACAATATTTTTTAATGCCTTAGACCAGCAAGACCTTCAGCTGGGGTTCATAAAATGATAGAACTATTTTTGATAACAATGGCATGTAGAAAAGATATTCAAGTTCAATTGTTCTACTGACAAAGGCTAAGGTGAAAGAACATTCTACAGAAACACACATCTATCTTACTCAGAGCTCAAGGAGCAGAATAAGTTTACAAATATGAAGACTGAATTCTACTGAAACTTAAATGTTTTAAGCAGTAAACCCTCTTATTTATCAGGATTTATGACTTTAGAGAAAAACTTTTTATTTAAACATACCTGAGATATACTTAGCTATGCATATACGCACCTTCTAAGTAGAGAAAATTGTTAGCTCTTTTCTCTATTTATAGCAAGCCAGAGATAGTCTTCATCTGCTTGTGTCTAGACAGTACTTGCATTTCAGTTGTATTTCTGAGGAGACATAGGCAAGATTCCATAACCCTTGGTAAACACGCCTGTACAAAACCCAGGGTCATGTTATTTGGTGGGATATGCCAAAAGTCTTGTGAAAAGCTATACAACATGGACTGGAAGATGGAGAAACACAAATATACTTGGTGATATCCTGACACAAGTATAATGTACCACACAGGCAGCTTTTGTAATGCCCAAGTCTGGTATGTATTCATCATTCAAAACTAACAGTAATCACTGCCAAAGCCCACATTGTTTTCTGTGATTTATATTGTGGCTGCGGTGGGGGTGCAGGGAGGAAAAAGAGAGAAAACTAGAGAGCAAGAAAGAGACTAAATTTTTATATTAAATATCTGTTTCTGGTGTTCCCTTCTCTAGCTTACCGGAAATGGGACCATTTTGAACCATTTCAGCAGGAAATACATTCGTTAGCAGGCCTGTGCGAGGATGCCAGTTTAGAAGATTCCATGGACTCAAAGAGAAACACAGACAGCCTCTCTCACCTGAAACTCTGCCGACTGGTATGTCGCCTGCACCCTCCGCCCACCCCTGCCTTATACCTGGAGAAGAATACATCCTTGCATGTATGGTTCAAATGTCCCTTCTGCAATGCTGTTTCTGCAGACATCACTCTTTGTGTTACCACAACTCTATATTCACTCATCTAGTTTGGCACTTTCACAGACTCCTGTAATGATTGATTTTTGCCTATACCTATAATGAGGATCTGCCTATCACTGGATTACAAAGGCCAAAGACATCATCTTTTCATATTTGAAACCCAACAGATGACAGTGACTTGGGGGGCCCAGAACCTCTTTTAACTTAAGTTTCTTTATATATAATGAGAAAAAATAATTTCAGCCTTGAAGAGCTGTAAGGATTAAAAATCATACATATACGGTGTTAAGGGAAGAGGAAAACCAATAGGATTCAAAAGCTGAGCAACATACTCTACTCTGCATGGTTCTATTTTATTAGGCAGCTTTAGAGCAGAGAAAGAGCATCTGCAGAGAGAAGAATGAAGCAGAGAGGCAGCAAGAAGCAGGATGCAGGCTGAGTAGAGCACACACGGGTCTCCCTAGAGCTTTCCAATTCCAAGCTCCAATCCTCCTGAGGTCCAACTGCATTTTTCCACATTTCAGTGAATAAGCTTAGAACATATGATGCTCAAAAGGAGAGCTTTTCTTTGTTAAGTAATGAATAGCTTCCAAAGAGAGGAACAGAAGCAGAAGTCAGAAACTGGGAGGAGCTTGTATCAGTGACGTTTGTTGTACCTTTCAGAAGTTTTGAGATGATTTGTTACGAAATATTCAAGGTTTCTTTGAAACACATCCACAAACATAAAACATGCTGGTCTGACCACAGTGTATATTGTACATATGACTTCTTATACTTGGTGTATAAATAAACCCTAACTATCCAACCAAACTCTGGGTTCCTAGAGAAGGGAAACCTTACCTTTCTCCTTGCTATTTCCTGGAGAGCCAAATCCCACTGCTGAACACATGATTTTTACTCAGTAATTTCATCAGCACTTTCAAATGAAGGAGTCCACCTTTAAGTCCTGATACATGCGTGAGATTTGAAGTATACGAGAGGAATCTAGAGGTGAATCAGTCATAGATGGGACTCTAAGCCTTTCTCAATCTACACACACCCTCTGGGTGATTCAATAATGACCCAAAATTTCAACCACTGCAAAGGCACAGACAGCATTCATACTTTCATCTCCAACCCAGACCTGCAGCTTATGTTCGAGACTTTCATCCCTTTGCCTATAAGACTTAGAGATAACGGCATCCACCCAATCTCAGTAGCATCAAATACTGATCTTCAAATATCTCCAAACAGTCCATTTTCCTCAAAACTGTCCCTCTCTCTGTATTTTTGCTGTGAGAATATGGGCATCACCATTTGCCATGCAAGCCACCTAGTTGGGAAACTATCATTCCAAGACTCCTTGATTTTTTTTCTCTTTCTGTATGTCAAATAAAAATGTGGTACATGTAAAAGGATAGGCTTAAATGTCTCACAGACCTGGATGTTAGTTTTGCCACTTAATAGTTGTGACTTTGAAAACATTACTGTGTCACTTGTTATCTTTATTTGTAAAGTTGGACTGCCAGTGCCTATCCGGGAAGAATGTTTAACAACTAGATATAATGTATGTGGATTGTAAATTCCAATCCCCATTCAGTGCCACTGGCATGCCTTTGTGGAGCCAGCACATGGTGGTTGCTTTATGTATAAGTCCCCACCAACCCTAGGCAACTTGAGAAAGACACTTTAATACGTCTCTCTGATAATTTAAATTGAAGGGATAAAAGTTTTATTTTTTTAATTTTGAAACTATATGTCAAAAAAAAAAGAACAAAAACATAGGAAATGGTGGCACAGTAAATAGGAGCTATCTAGGCTTCCTCTGGATTATTTGCATATGTATACTGTGTCTATGTACATATAGAGCACCTATTTTTCAAAAGCAATTTTTAGAAGTTATGGAACATTATAAGGGAAGAACATACTATACTTTTCACTGTGGAAGAAGACTACAAAATATCTTGATAGACAATCAGACAGAATTCCCTTAGACAATAAAAAACGCTGTTAATACGGAATGTTTGGTCTGGCTAGCTGGGGGACGGGATGGTGGAAGGAGGCACAGCCAAAATTACATTTTTGTGACTCACTATTTCTACAAAAATGGTGGCTTCTGAGAATTACAATTTACAAGAAAATAACTATAATAAAATATGTGGTATTATATCAAAAATAGCACTCACTCAAGGGGAAAGCCCTCAATCAATTTCACATAGAAAACAGAACTTTTAAAACACTGAGAATCTCGGTAGGTTGTGTGAGCTTACGTGTTCATAATTAGTCTACTTACTCTTAGTTCATTTACTCATTCAACAAATATTTTCAGGTGCCAAAAATACAATATACCAAAGTTGTGATATGTATGGTGAGAAACATGCAGTTTCTGTAATCAGGGAGATTACTTTTAACATGAAAGACAAACAAGCAAAAACAATAAAATGTGACATATCCTCTGTGAAATAGTACCCTCCAGTGCTGTGGAAACAGGAAAAGCACTTCACCAATCTGAAGCTTATAAGAAACATTTTTTCTCAAGGTGAAGACTAGAAAGATTATCAAGTAGTGGGGACAATATATGCAAAATCTTGAATGCCCAAAATGGAGAAAACCTAAAGTTCAAGATCAAACAGCTACAGATTAGGATGCGCAGAGGGATGGAAGTCAGGCTATGAGAAGTCTATTAAAAAAAATTAATTGAATTAAGTTATAATTTATATTCAACAAAATACATACTTTCAAGGTCAAATGAATTTTGACAAATACATACATGTTAACCTATACTTCAATTAAAATATAGATTCTTTTTATCTTATGGGAAGGTTTGTTAGTACTCTTTTATAGTGATCTCCTCTCTTGTTTCCTGTCCTTTAACTCAGGTAAAAATTGCTACATAATTCACTATGAATTGCTCTATTTTTTTTTTTAAGATTTTTTTTTTTTTATTTATACATACAAGCAGGGGTACAGGCCAGAGATGTGGGGCGGCGAGAGGGTTCACCAGAGATGGAGCGGGGAGCAGAACAGGCAGATCAGAAATACACTGCTGAGGGGAGCAGCGGGCAAGGCAGGAGAGGTCTGCAGTGCCATGTGGGATTCTCCCCAGCAGGGCGTCGAACTCGCATCGCTGCTGCCGACAGCTCCACAGTGCAGCGCTTAACCGCTGCGCCACCGGGGAGGCCCGAATTGCTCTTTTTTTACTCTAGAATTTCACATACCTTTTCATATGAATTCCTTGTTTTTTACTCAGCATAGTATATGTGTGATTCTTCCATGTTATTGTGTGTATTCTTTTTTTATTCCTGACTAGTATTTGATTTTATGTTATACTGTAATTTTTTTATTCAATCATTTACAAGAATTTATCATTATTTGGGTTGTTTCCACTTTGGGTCACTTATAAATTAAACAGTTATGAACATCCATGTGCAAGTCATTTACGGACATAAGTTTTCCTTTCTACTAAGTAAATACCTAAGAAAGGAATTGCTGGGTCATGGAAGCATGTTTAACTTTATAAGAAGCTAATAATTATTCTCAAAAATAGTCACACCATTTACAACTCACCAAAAATGTTTGAGAGTTCTTGCTTCTCCACATCCTTGTCAACACTTTATATTAGCAGTCCTTTTAATTTTAGTCATTCTAGTAAGTGTGAAGGTGTATTTCATATTATTTTACCTTTTTTCTTATTTTATGCACTTATGACAGATGAAGTTGAACACATTTCTATATGATTACTGGCTATTTGTACTTTGTCTTTTGTAAAGTGTGTTTACACCATTTGCTATTTAAAAATTGGCTTAATCAACTTATTTAATTTAAAATGTTCTTTTTATGTTGTTGATTCAAGTATTTTGTGAGTTACATATATTATACTATTTTTTCTTAGTATGAATTTCATTTTACCGAGATTTTCCCTTGAAAATCAGCCCCTCACCTGTTCTCTATCCCCTTTCTTTCTCTGGTAACCACCATTCTGTTTTCAGAGTCTAAGGATTTGTTTTGCTTGTTTGTTCATTTTATTTATTTCTATAAGTGAGTGAAATCATACAGCATTTGTCTTTCTCCTGACTTATTTCACTTAGCATAATATCATCAAATTCCATCCACATGGGTGCCAATGGCAAAGTTTGTTGTTGTTTTTAATAACTGAGTATAATACTAGATATTTTGAATAACACAATGTAGAGATTTAGAATCCTGTTAGCATCCTAGGTTCCTATTTAGCAACAAGTTCAATTACAAGCCCATGCTCTAGAATTTGTGTGGGCTTGATTTTATGTTTTTTTTGGAGGAACTGTGGCAATCCCAAGGTATTTTGTTTGTTCGGCTAACTTGGTAGAACTCAACCTCCAAACATTGTTGCTCTATGATCTTATTAACAGTTTGGTATCAGGTTTTCTTAGGGCAGTTGTATAGTAGGTCTAAGTTTAAGGCACAGGTCTTAACTCTTAAAGACTTAACTCTTAAAGACTGGTTGTCTCAACTGATAACACAGTTATTAAAAAGTCTTTAAGGAAATCTCTCTACTCAGGCAAGGTGGGAACTTCAATGCTTCCAGATACTGCTCAACCTCCAATATCTTCGTTAACTCTAGCAACTGCTAGCTCTCAAACTTAGAGAAGCTGCTAGCTATTAAGCAGTTAGTGATTTGCTCAACACACACAGTTTGCCATCAGCAATGGACTTGAGGAAATCACACAGATTTCTGCGACAGCCCTGTTCTTTATGATGCCCCCACCTACTGCATTCCAACTGCTTGAGTAATCCAGAACTCTGAATTCTGCCTCTACTGCTCAGTGGGACTCCTATGCTTGGACTCAAGTTTTCAGTGGTGTAGTCAGAAAATTGTTTCCAGGCAGAGAGCTGGGCAATTGTAGATTTACTTCATGAGATTCCCTCCACAAAGATCAGAGGTTTAAATTATTTGTTACCTACTGCCTAAAATAAACAGTAGCCTGATATATTTTGTTCAGTTTTGGGGATGCTTATAGCAAGAGATTTAGTTTGGTAGCACTTCATTCATGATAACTGGAAGGTGAAACTCCCTCTAAGTATTTAAACAGAGAAGTGGGGTATCCTATTTGTCCTTTGAAGAGTCACTTGGGCTGCAACTACAAGGGAATCTTGAGAAACAAGATTGGGGGGAGACAGCAACATATAGCAGCAGCAGTAATCCTAGGGAAAAATCACATATTTAAAAAAATACATATTTAGTGCTCCCTACATTCCAAGCATAACTGGAATTAGTTCACTAGTATTAACTCACTGAATCAGCACAAATCATGTGATATAAGTGCTATTTATTATCCCCATTTTAGAGGTTGGAAAGCTGAGCAGTACTGAGGCTAAGTAATTTGCTGAAGGTAAGAAATAGATCTGGAATTGACCACTGGTTGCCTAACTTAAAGAGTTTATGATATTTAATATTGTGCAATTCTATAGTAACAGGAGTCTAGATTAATGTAGTGGAATAAACAACCTTTGCTTCATGTGCCTGAAGAGGAGGCTCCTCCCTTTTTAGACTCTATTATCAGCTAACATGCTGTATTTCCAGTGTGACTATAACAATAATCTAGGAATTTGGGAGGATAAGAAAAGATTATCAGTCTACAATCTAGACAAAGACAAAACCTGCAAACTGACCATAGATCTGAGGCACACAGCAGAGAGGGGGGAAAGAGGTCAAAACGGGGGAGGGAAGAGCACAAGGGACTATGATGATGAATACTGGGTGGTGTGGCGGTGGAAGAACTACAGGGACCACACCGGAAGGAAGAAATCAAATACTCTTCAAAATTAAAAATATGTAAGAAAAATAATTAATCAAAAAATCTAAAAGACGGACCTCCCTGGTGGTGCAGCTGTTAAGCGTTGTGCTGTGGAGCTGTCAGCAGTGGTGACCCAAGTTTGACACCCAGCTGCAGAGATTCCAACATGGCGCTGCAGACCTCTCCTGCCTCACCCGCTGCTCCCCTCAGCAGTGTATTTCTGTTGGTCTGACTGTTCTGCTCCTCACTCTGTCTCTGGTGAACCCTCTCGCTGCCCCACGTCTCTAGCCTGTACCCCAGCTTGTATGCATAAATAAAATAAATCTTAAAAAAAAATCTAAAAGACAAAATTATGAAACCAGTAACCACAAAACAAATGGATGTACTGCAGAACAACTCCAGAAGGACTAAGCAGATGCTAAGGGACGAGGCAGTTGCAAGGACAGGAAAGAATATTTATAATAAGTTACATGAATAGAGTCTATTTTTAGATGGGTTATTTTTGACAAGAGAAAGTCAGCCCTGGTCGTGAGAGCAATGACCAGGAAGTTTCTGATAAGAACTTGCCTTATAATTTGTGAGTCATTTGCCTCTGAACCAGCTTCCCAGCTATAAAATGGGATAAAGTGATAACAATCAGAAGCATACACTACTAAATCATTCTCATTTTTAAAAAGTCCATGAAATTCTCTAATTCACTTCGGTGCAATTGCTGAGAGAAAGAACTGAAATGAGTTAGGGAAGGAATAACAAATCTGGCATGTAAAAAAAAAAAACTTGCCATTCTTGAGCAATTAATGAAAAATGAATGAAACAAAATATGTTATTATGAAATAGTCCCATTTGCGAGGTCAGGGAAAATGGCAGCTGAGACTAAAATCAAAATCCTTAGATAGGTTGTGTGCTCAGAACTTCTGGGTCGAGGTTAACAAGTCATGTGTACCAAGTTAAGGGTATTTCCTGAATTTTGCTTATCAACAACCATTAAGATTAAAACATGCCATAAAAATGATGTTTTTTAAAAGTACTGTTTACATTCATCTGTGGAAAATTGTGTCCTGCTGATAACCCAGATATATGACTTAAACCATCTGCTCCTTTTGCTGATGTGAGAGTGATGTAAATGCTTAGCGTAGCAAGTTGGTTTGCTGACAGATTGCTGCCTTTTCTTGTATTTTAACTGGGATAGTTGGAATAACTATGTTTCACGAGTATTCTCCAGAGGAGTTTCACAGGCATCTCCCCTGGCAAAGGTGGTTACTTGGGGGTGGGCAGCAGGGATGTGGGCACTAGGATGGTGGGAGCACAAGTTAATATGAAAAGAGAATAAGATCGACATGTTTGCAATTTGCCAACAATACTCAAGATATACGTGTAATTCAGAGAGCTTCAAATAACAAACAGTGTTAAACCACTAGTACAATTTAAAAAAATATATCAAATTATGATTATTGAGGTAAAGTTTTACATCATTGTGTCTGCTCTGGGGGTTATCCCAATAACCAAAACTTCTACGAATATATAGATTCAAATTCTGTTAATCTAATATTGATCAAGTTGCGTGACTTCTCTGAACCTTGGTTTCTTTATTAATTTAAAAAAAAGCTGAAATGACTGTAGTGAATTGATTGGTGCTTTCCATATGTGCAAGTTTTAATCCCTAGAATGTGTACATGTGACCTCATTTGGAAAAAGGGTCTCTGCAGACATAATTAAGGCAAGGGTCTTGAAGTGTGATCATTCTGGATTTTCTGGGTGGTTCTAAATCCAACAAATATTATTACTATAAATATACGGAGGAAAGACACACAGGAAGAAGAGACGGTCATATGAAGACAGAGACTGGAATTACTCAGCCACAAGCCAAGGAATGCCTGCCCCACTGGCAGCCTGAAGTGGCAAGAAAAGATACTTCCACAGAGCCTTCAGAAAGAACACACCCTTAGAGCTACCTTGATTTCTGATTTCTGGACTCCAGAACAATGAGAGAACAGATTTCCATTATTATAAGCCACCTAGTTTATGGCATTTGTTACAGCAGGAAACAAATAAATGAATTTGAATATTAGGTCGACGCCCCCAAAACATGGCGGCGAACAGACGCTAGGATCAGGCTCTCCTACAAAAAATCGATTTATGGAGAAAAATATCCCTAACTTTGAGAGCTGCCTCGAAGAGAACCGGATACCCTACGCAATACAATCAACCCCGGGGGTGCTTTGGACTTAAAAATAAACTGAAGAGTCGGAGTAAAGAGAAGAGAGGGGACATCTAATTCCACACAAAGGAGGAGCAGAGAGGAGAGATGGGCGGACCAGCTTCCCCTGAGAGCCACTGAATACAAGGTTAGAAACTGCGGTGAGGTCGGAGGGCTCCGGCCAGCACTGGGAGCGCGACCCCCACTCCCCCACCCCACGACCCCCCTCTCTTCCCTGCGTGGCAGCCCTGAGGAGCAGGAAAGCGGGAGGGTCACTGTGTCCCATCCCCCACCTGGGGCTAGGTAACACCTCAAAGGGGAGAAAGTCCAAGCAAGAAACATCCCCCACTGGTTGCTAGGTGATAGATTAGCCAGAAAAACCGGTTGGGCTGGAAAACCTCCTTCAGAGACCACCTCTTTCTGGGCTTTAGAATGCAAATGAATAGGAGGGGAAGAATGGAATTTAAGGACTATTGACTGACAATCCCCAAAACCCCTCCCATACCTGTTGCTGAAAAAATCTCCAGGATGGAATTTAAGGACTATTGACTGACAATCCCCAAAACCCCTCCCATACCTGTTGCTGAAAAAAAAAATCTCCTGCTGAAAAACTCTCTGGCCACACCCTCCCCTGCAAAGTGTCAGCATCTTGGCACACGGAGGGCAGCAAAAAACAAACAAACAAACAAACAAAAAAAGACCACAGCAGGTGGTGCACATGGCCCAGCACTAGCCACCCCCCCCAACTTCTAGGTGGCTGCACACTGGCACCCTAGAAACTAGGTGAGGTGAAACGCTGATCAACAGCCACCCACAACCTCCACCCCTGCACCCCTTCGTGGAGTAGCAGGCCCCAAGCAGCAGAAAACAAACTAAGACCAGGAGCTCCCAACACCCCCCGCACCAGACATAACCCCAGGGGCAGGAATAGCAAACATCGGAGGAAAGGGGGGGAGAGGGGAGAAAGAATAGAAAGACTCCCAGCAAGGACTAATGACAGCAGCAACAACAAGACAACAACATATGTCACTGGAAAGGAGGGGCTGAACCCCAGCAGGGGACCCAACCAGAAACCCCAGAACCTAAGAGCAAAAGGACTACAGAACTCCAAATTCGCATCTCCCCAATA
>PVIJ01011968.1:0-22322 GCA_004024925.1 Scalopus aquaticus
TTGTCTGCCAGTGCCCTCTGGGGAGCCCAGGCCTTCTCACCTCCAGCCCAGTGCTGGTCCCACCTGTCCTTTCAGCAGCTGGCCTCCAGGAGCTGGCTGGTGAATTCCTCCATTGGTACTTCTGACCTCAGGTCTTGGCTGGCTCGTTTCCTCCAGTTGCTGACTCATTCCTTCCTGGCCGCTCCTTCTGCCACCTCTTCCCCGTCACCACCCGTGCCCCTTCTAGATCCTCCCTATGTGCCCTCACCTTAAGCTGCAGTCCTCTCTCACCACCCCCCACAAATGAGGGATACTGTGGAACTAAGCAGGCGGGGGACTGGGCACCGGGCAGGAAAAGAGGGGAGTGCCAATGGCAGAAGGAAAGCATGAGCTTCACGGTCAGATGAGGTGGGGGGCCAAGAAATAAGGAATAGTTCTTTTTGACCAGAATGTAGGGAGCCTCTGATGCAGAAAAACCCTCAAAACCCAAAAACTAGATTAAGAAAAATTCCCTAGAGCTGTTAACAAATGTCACCGAACACAGAGAAGCGACAGAGAGCTCAGCAGTCCTGCTCGGAGCTGCTTTGTGATCCACGAAAGGAAGGGGCGGGGGACCTGACTCTAGGATGAGGCTTATGAAAGGCAGGGAGGTGGGAGAAGGAAATTACAGCCCCAAAGATGAACTAAATCATCATGAGGAGGGCATTGCTCCAGCAAGGGGGTCCTCCATAATTTCATCTGGTCTTAAAAAATAAATCTCTCTGTGACTTTCCTCACCAGTCCTCCACCTTAGCAAGATACCGAAACCACAGTGCAGGGTAGGAGAAAAAAGCAAGAGGCAGTGGCCTCGAGGTCCACCCAGTTCTGTAGCCCCTGGGGCACTTTACACTGTGCAGTCCAGGAAGGAACACCCCTGGCTGATGATGACCCCAGCTCACCCTTGGGGCAAGAGCAGAATCTGTGTTGGGGTGAGAAGGGAGAGGAGGTGGACTAGCAAGTTTATGCCTATTCTTGACCCCAGTGCATCCCCAGCACAGCCAAGATGCTCAGAAAAGGTGAAGAAGTGAAGGGTGATGGGAGCCACTGGAAAGGCAAGAGGACATTTGAGTTGACAGGCTGCTGACATTTGGGTTCAATGGAGCTGGGAGAAGGGCTGATGAGTACAGGAAATGAGCAGGTAGAAGGGGTGTGGGCTCAGTCCCAAGAGTGGGTAAAAGCATAGTGGGCGTTCACTCTGAGCCAGCACATGATAAACAGCCTCCTTCATCCTCATTGTCACCCCGAATAGGTGTTATTTGTAGGTGAGGAAATAAAGGCATAGAGAAACCAAGGGGATGTCCAAGGGTAGAGACAGGTAGAGGCTGAGTTGGAATTCAGACCCGGCATTAGCAAACTAGAGAATCTAGCTTCTTCCCAGGACTTGGTGCTACTATCCAGTTACTGGGAATATCTTGGTTGCAGTAAAGCAGAAGGGAGAAGTCAAGAAGGAGTGTTTCACTCTCTTCAATCTCTTCCATGGGGAGGGAAAAGTACTCTGACTAGCAGCATGGAAAGGGTACCAGGGATGAATGGCAGGGTTGATGATCATGGAGGAAGCCTCAGGCAGAGGGAAGCAAAGAACCCAGAACTTTGCAGCCTTTATCAACAGATAGATGGACTAACTGAGGCATATATAGGCAGTGAAATATTACTCTGCCATAAGGAGGAATGAAACACTGACACACATTACAAAATGGATAAACCTTGACAACATCATGCTGAGTGAAAGAACCAGACAAAAGACCACATACTGTAGGATTCTTTTAGATGAGGTGTCTGAAACAGGGAAATTCAAGGAGGCAGAAAGTAGATCAGTGGCTGCTGCAGTGGGGCCACAGGGGGTGAGTGCTGGTGGCTACGAGATTTTATTTTGGACCAGATAGAGACGGTAGCTGCACAACATTGTGAATGAACTAAGTGCCCCTGAAGTGTTCACTTTAAAAGGGTCAGTTTTTGTTATGTAAATTTCATAACATAAATTTCTCATCTTTAAAAGAGGGAGCAGGAATGCTTGGTATATAAGTTCCTTCTTACCTCACACCCAGAGGAGTATACTGAACTTGTTGAAGGAACACACAAAGAAACTTCGTGTTTTCCCATTAACTAGTACCTAGTAAGCGAATAACGATGATGACTACTAACATTTATTGAGCATTGCTCATGTGTCAGCATTGTTCTACTGCCTTACCCAAATTACTTTCAGCCCTTACCATAAACCCTGGTAAAAGGCTGAGGAAAAGGCTAATAGGGCCCCTACTTTACAAAGAAACTGAGGCTCAGTGAGGAGGGATGCCCCAAGGGAGAGGCCAAGATTCATATCTGGAGCTTGAGCGCTCAGAATGTTAGAACCAAGGAGAGCTTCTGCTGCCAGGTGTTCTAGTAAACAAGCAGGTGGTTCAGCATGGCCCCGGGGGCAGGTTTAGGAGCCAAGCAGAGGTGAGCTCAAACCCAGCTCTGCCACTTATGAATGTGAGCTTAAGAAAGTGGCCACACTTCCGTGACCTCAGTCTCCCCACCTGTAAAACGGGGGCAGGGGTGTCATTTACTTCCCAGTGCTGGGCAAGGACAAAGGAAGTCCATGCCTTTGAATGTATTCTTAAGGTAAGGGGTGGAGGGCTTAATAAACCTATGTTCTTTGATCCTTTCTGGAGTGTCAAGGAACAAGCTCCCCCAAGGAATCCAGCAGCATTTCAATGCGTCTTAAGGTGCAGAGGCTGTTGGCACGGTTCCTTCTGTCTGTGCTGCCTCCTCTTGCCTTTTAATTTGTGTCTGGGACACAGACCTTCACCTGGCTGCCAGCTGTGTCCCAAGGGATACTGCTGAGAAGTTAGCAGAAAAAGGAACGGTTTCCTTCGCATGTGTTCTAACTCTCCAGCCTAGGGTCAGACCTCTTGGTGTCTGATGAAGGCGCCCTGTGGGTGGGAGCCCTGGGACTCTGCCAGGGTTCCTGGGGAGGACTTGGGTCCTGCGCCTCCCAGAGACAGCCTCTCCCAAGAGCATCTGAACTGAATGACCACTTTCTTGCTGATGGCTGAGGGCAAATTTGAAATACCCAGTAGGTGTGGCTGAGAGAGCATCATTTTGTAATGTAAATGGAGTGACTCAGTCTTGAAAGAGCAAAGATGGCCCTCAGCCTCCGGCTTTCTGAACTATTCTCGAAACAGAAAATGCTTTTTTTGAGGGGCGCACCTCCAGCCAGCAGGGCAGCACATCCAAAGGCAGTCTCACAAGGTGAGGCAGAGATTTATGCTTTCTCAATGTGGGCACAGCCCTTCGCCCAAGAGTGGACATGGCGGTCTGAGTCCTCAGCTCCCACTGGGGGCTGCCCCTCTCACTCTGATGGGATTTTTCTGGGTTACATTAAACCAAGCCTGGGTTCACAGCCTAAGTAATTGCCAAAGCATTAGGCTTTGAAAAGACCTTGACCCCTTGTAAAGGCTAAATCCCTGCTCCATGGAGATCCCATTGGCATGTGGAAACCTTGGGGTTCCCAGCCCCTGGAATCAGGGGGTCCCTGGTGAGGTAGGATCGGAGGCCAGTTACTTTTTCCCAACCTTTCTACTGCAGAGACCACACGTAAATATTTCTGTGAATCAGCAGGCTCTTGAATCATATGATTTTGTGCTACAGAATGAGATAACGCCTGTGATCTGAGCTATAGTCTGCACAGGGGCTAGAGGGGCGGGGAGGAGGAAGCCTGGGGGGAGGGCAGCTCTTCCAAAGTCCAAACATTTTGGTTGGTTTGCTTTAGGACAAAGCATTTATAGGTTGGACAAGGTACATTTTATTCAACAAATACTGATTCAGAGCCTGCTCTGTGTGAGCTACGGGTGATTTTCCATCTAAGATCTTCCTATTTTGAAAGTTCTCTGATTCTACCACATTGCCCCGGGATATATCTTTTAGGGAAGGGTATTTATGATGACTGACAATGGTTATGTACCACATGTAAGGTGCATTGTCTTGTTCACTGACTCTCTCCGGCTGCCATAATGTAAATTTCATGAGTAAGGGCGATGGGGAGCCATAGAAGAATAGAGGAGAGCAGCAACATTAAAAATTAGAAAACAAATCCAGTTCTCAGTTTGAAAGTCTGCAATAATCTTGCCAACACAATGTTAGGTTCTTATCTTATTTTTCAGACCATCTGCTCCCCTGAGGGGTGTTGGGGTCTCCCTTAACTCCCCACAGACAAAACTTTTTATCTGGACTCTGGGGCAGGATCACTTATAAATCAGTGCATCTGTGTTTCCCATCCAGAGAGTAAGCAGAAGCAGCTCAGGGGCAAGGCAGCAAGCTGGGAAATTGAGGTGTGGGAATTTCTGCCATCAACAGCATCTTCACTCTGTAACTTTGAGGACGTTAACTGCTCTATGCCTCAGTTTCTTTATCTGGAAATGGTGATAGTATACCCAAAAGGATGTGGGCTCAAGAAGGCAGGATTTGGTGCCTGGCCTAGTGCTTAGGCAAAATAGTTACTCAATAAACACCTAAGTGTGTCAAATGTGTGACCCTTCATATCACTGTTACACGTTTTCCGGGGTGGGGGGTGGGGATCGAGGCTTAGAGAGGTGAAGCTATTTGCCCTGCTCACTAACACCAGAGGCAACGTTGTCAACATCCAAGATTCCCTCTCAAAGGTTGGACCGTGGGCCCTTGGTACCCTTTCCTCCAAGAAAAAAAAAAAATATGATTGCATTGGGCTAAAAATGAATATAACTCATGCTGGATCATATTCATTTTTCCCCTTGTTTTAAAAGCGATTAAAACATTTTCATGGATCCTAAGTCTCGAGGTCCTTGGGCGCTGTGCACGAGGGAGAAAAGGCCCCTGGTCAGAGGCCACTCACCTTGTCCTCCTCGGCCCTCAGGTCGGGCATGGTGCTGACACACAGGCTGACCGCCGTGGTGGCCACGAAGAGGATGGAGAGACAAGCAAAGACCTTCCCGGGAATCCCCGACTGAGGGTTTTCCACCATCTCCCGCAGCCTGTTCATGAAAAGCCCCCAGCGCGAGGGGTGGGTGGCAGGGCCGCAGGCCTCCCTCTGCCTCTGCAGCGCCTCCTCCCGGCGCAGCTCGGTCAGGTCCTCCAGCTTCTTCAGCAGGGTCCGCAGGCAGCACTTCTCCAGGTGGGTCTCTTCAATACCCCAGTAGGTGAGCTCCTCCTGGAAGGACAGGGCACACATCTCCTGCAGGAGGACCAGCTTGCCGGCTGCCAGGAAACTCACGATCATCCCGAAGGCACTGGGGCTCCTGTCGAAGAAGAACTCTTGGTTGTCCTCGTCGTAGTCGTCGCACAGCTGCGCGATCTCGTCGTGGTTCCGGCAGAACTTGAGCTTGCTCAGGCGGCTCAGCGGAAACTCGTCCAGAGTGCTCCAGGGGAGGAGGTACCTCCTCCCCCCCACGTTGACCAGGATCTCCTTCTTCAGGTCTGAAGTCGGGGAAGCGTCCAGGGAGCCCACCCTTCGGGCCCTGCGGTAGTAAAGGCCCTTGATGGACGATGTCTCCACGGGGCTGGACAGGAGCCGACTCGAGGGGCTGCCCGAGCAGGAGTAACCGTGTCCTGGATGCAGGCCCCTGTCTCTGGAAGGCACCCGCATCTCTGAAGAGGTCCTGGCACCCAAAAGGAAAAGAGCAAGAAGACGGGGGTGGAGGGGCCAGTGTCAGGGCAGAGTCCTATATATCATGGACATTTCCTGAGGTCTGTTTTCCTGCATTTGCATCATTCATTCTTTTAACACAGATTTGCAGAACACCTACCTTGGGATCCATCAGTGAACAAAAAGGAGACAATGACACCTCCCCCCAACTCCCTGCCTGGTGGAACATATACTTTTATCATAGAAGAATCTCCCTGCAATGGACATTAAGTAGACTGGGACTTGGGGAGCTCAGTCCAGAGCTGTGCCACTTCTAGGCTGTGTGGTCTTGGGCATGTGGCTTAACCTCTCTGATCTCAGCATGGTTCATCCCAATGACAAGATTTGTACTGACCTTGCAAATTACAGTGAGTGAGAAAGGAAGAGCCTCTCAGGTCTACTGCCAGGTCCGGATCCCCATACACTGCCACCACAGGTGGGTCACTTAGCCTCTCTGAGCCTTTTACTTCACCTGTGCAGCTGGGGTGTTTTGAGTGCTCACCTCACTGGGTGTGGAAAGGGTTACATGGAGGTTTATGTTCTTAGATGCTGCTGCTATGCCAGGTAATGGTCTTCCTATATAACAACTTATCTTACCATTTCCATCAGGTTGATATTAGTTTCTCTGTTTTATAGATGACAAAACTGAGGCACAGAAAGGCTAAGCAACTTGCCCCTTGTTAGCAAATGCCTGACATCTGGTCAAGCCCCAGAGGGGTCACTTTTTGATGAGGGTAGAAGGAAACAAGAATGTGACAATAGCGGGCCATCAGGAGAAGCTCCGGACTATTGCTCCATCCCTCCCCCTTGCTTCCTATGTGGAAGACTTTGCTACCAATGACAGCACTCATCTGTATTCTGTGGGTGCTTACCTCAGCTCTCCTTGCTGTGTGACCTTGAGCCAGTTACTGACCCTCTCTGGGCCTCAGTCTTATCTGCAGAATGAAGGGGCCTCACAGCTATCTAACATTTCAGACCAATTGGAACATTTGACTTAGAATGGGGTTTTAGATTTAGCCCAGGCAATAAAAAAAAAAATCATCTCCATAATATTTCTCATCCTTAGCATCCTGCAACCATTTCCTACACTATTTATTCTAGCCAGAACAGTTTCCAAAGCATCTATAACCTTACGTCCCAAGATGCACTCCAATCAAGAGCAAAATTCGGTGGCTGAATGGAAATAAAAGTTCTTCTCAATTTCAGAGGCAGTTGTATTCCAGCAGCCGGTGAGAGGTTGACTCACAGCTCATGTATTTCACACTTGCTCACCACACACCATTCTGTTATTCTGCATGCGTTACTTTGCTGACAACGTCGGGCCTCAGGAAAATGAGCAGCCTGCAGAGAGAGAGTATTCTGAAATCTGGGGAGCCCTTCCCAAGCATTCTAATTTCCCAAATGCAAAAAACAAGACCCAAGAGAGGCGATGACTTGTCCAAGGTCACACAATGCGTTGGAATCCACCCAGCACTCTGTCTGTTTCCCAGCTTGCAACTCTTTATCGAACCCCCTCCCCAAATGCCCCTTCTGTATTCACTGCACAAACCCCAATTTTGCAATCATGGGCTGCCTGCCCCCCCCAACTGCCTCCATACAAAGCCCCTTCCAGAGCTGGGACTTGGGGACCAGAGAGCCTCTCCAAACAAGCTTGTTTACCAGCACCCTGCAAAGCCCCAGCTGCAGCAAATGCTAACTTCTTCCCCAAAGTTTGACTCACCCTCCTGTCTCATGGAGCCCGTTTCCAGCTGTTTCTCTGCCAGGCAAAGAGAGCCCCTGTCTCCATGCTCAGGGACAAGGAAGTTTTGTGGTGGAGATGAAAGGGAAGAAAAGCAGAATCCCCAACACAGCAGTTTCTGGCAGAGTTAGTTTCCAACCTCTCTTCCCTTGCGCCTCCTCCAGACACCAGAAGTCCACTCACTCTGCATCGCCCTCTCCAGCAGCTTCGGAACAGCCAGGTGTGTCTGGGCCGGTGGTGTTAAAAAGACCCTCCCTCCCCCTGTGAGAGGTGAGGCTCTACGAGGCTCATGCCAGGAGGGAGCTGGGCAGCTGTCCTGCTTGAGCAGCGGGCTCTGCCCTCCTGGTCCCACGGGGACTGCCAGTGTGGTCCTGCAAGGGGTGGGGGATGGGAAGGGCTTAGAAATAATCTCTCCATCAGTCAGGCAGCAGGCAGGACGCAGGAGCAGCAGCAGCTGCACTCTGCCAACAGCCTGGAAGGCACAGAGAGCCATCCTCGCTGCCCGCCAAGGGGTGCATGACTCTCAGAAGACGCAGAGGCCAGCTTGGGGCCGGTGAATCTGCAGCTACTGTTCCTGGCACCCTGGAGGCTGCTCAGGGGGTGCTGAGGCTGGGGAACTGCTCAGGTAGAGGCTGCAGGGGGAACTTTGTGCTGCTTTTAACCAGCCCAGGACTGGGACAGGTGCATAGAGAAGCCCAGCCTCAGCGTGCTGGGTGGGTGGGAGTGGGGAGTTCTGGACACTGCTTGATGGCCCAGGAAGGAGTATGAGTTCATCGTCACACCCGGCTCTCCTGTTGGGGGGAATAAATGGCCTGGTGACCTTGAGCAGGTGACGTTGTGCCTCTGAGTGCCTCTGAGCCTCACTTTCCTTGTTTATAAAAAATATGGGAATGAGAGGGGAACCTCCCAGCAGAAGGCACAGAGCAGGTTCCTTCTGTGAGTTTGACTGTGTGATGGGGGTGAAGAGGAAGAGGTGTAGTTCTAAGTTAGGTCCTAGTCTCGGCTCTGTACTGCCGTGCTGTGTGTCTTTGGTGAGTCGCTTCACCTCTCTGGGCCTGTTTTCTCAGAGAACAAATGAGAATGGGGAACCAGTGGTGGCAGGAATTGCTCAGTGTACATGTCTTAATTTTCTTAAGTGGCTCTGAGACCCAGTCTCTTGGCTTCCCAAGGTGAGTTCTCCTCAGCTCTATGCAGACTAGGCCTGGAGGTCCAGGGGAGAGGCTTGCTCAGAGTGTCTTTGGGGGTAGAGTCTGCACTGAACAGTAACTTTGGGTTCTGATGCAAGGATCTAGGAGTGAGGAAGGCCGGAATTTGAGCTTTCTCACAGATTCCTGGAGGGGTGCAGGAGCTGCTGGCCCTAGGGTCTTTCTGTGGCCTGAGAAATCCAGGCAGGAGCAGAGAAGCCAACAGAATAAAGGTTTTCAAGTGGTATTGCTTTAAACCCAAGGAGTCTGTAGAAATGATTGAGGAGTCAAGTGGGGGGTGACCAAAGAGTGGACAGAGACATAAGACTCCCCACCTGCCGCCCTGGCCTCCCCGGGACAGCACCGCCTGATCTATTTCCCACAGTGAGTTTATAAGTGTAACATCTCAAATGCCATCACCCACATGACCCACAATTTTCACACAGAGACGCTCTAGGGGACCTGGTAGCAGTGGAGATGCCGTGACCCTGTCTCCTAATACCCCAGTTCTCTCCGAATCCAGCACCTGTCATAGATCAGACTCCCCAATTATCTCTCCAGCTCATGTTATTTCCCCTTCTCTCTGTCTCTCCACTTCCTCCCCCATCCCAGTTCTTTATATTTATTTGACTTAACAGCCTGCCTAAGTGCCCTCCCCCCCAAACTGCTCCCCCCGCCCCACTTCTCACTTCTCTTTGGATCTGAAGTGTGTGGGTTGAAATCAAAAATTTTCTACTTGCCTGCTGGATGACCTTAAGCAAATTTCTTAACCTCTCTGTGCCTCAGTTTCCTCATCTGTGAAATGAAGATGATAGCACCTGCCGGTTGATGTGCCGGGACTACTGAGCACATCCATTTACATTTCTCAGGGAGGCACTTTGAAGAGAGTGAGGCGAGAAGCCAGTCCCCCTTAAGTGCTTCTGAGAGTGGGCTTATTCAAGTGACTTTTGTCCAAGTTATCCAGGAAAGATTATGTTTGAAGAAATGTGTTAAAGATATTTTAATTTAAAAAAGAAAACAGAAGCTGATCTAGTACATGTCCTTGGAACCCCCAAAGGAACTGGGACCCACAGAAGAGGAGTAGTGTGCTTTCTCATGGCCAGTCAGTGGCCCAGCTAGGCTCAGTCAGGACTGGCGGTCCAAATTCTTGCCTGGATGATCTACAAAGGTAGATCCTGGGCAAAAGTCCGGAAGTCTGAAATGGGTCTGCGGCACTTAGAGCCAAGCCTGTGTTCTGGCTGGACGCTCCAGGGGAAATTCCATCTCCAGCTCCTCGGGGCTGCCCACAGGCCTTGGCTAGTAGCTGCACTACTCTGACCTCGGCTTCTGTCCTCACCTCTCTGTCTCTGACCTCCTGCTTCTCTCTAATAAGCACCCTAATATGACCTTGAGCTGTTGCATCATCCAGGATGGTCTCCCATCTAGACATCCTTAACACAATCACATCTGCAAATTCCCTCTTGCCATATATGGCAGCACATTTGTGGGGGGAGTTAAGAGTGAATGTGTTTTAGCCCAGCCAGACCTATATTAGGCCAAGAACCTCCAGAACTGCAGGAGAATATACATCTGTGCTGCACTCGGTTGCTGAATTTTTGGTATTTGTTATGGCGGCCATGGGAAACGAACCTGAGCCTTGCCTGGGGAAGGGGAGGGAGGTTGCAAATAACCAGGAGAGATACTTGCAATACGTCAAGAGGAAGCTCCTGCCTTGTCTGTGCAGCCAGATCCCCACACTTGCTTCAGAGAGTAAGATTCACCCATCCATGCAACAAACATTTATCGAGGACTAAAACCCTCAAAGCTGTCACACAGTGACTATGTGACCTTGGGAAGTCACCTTTCCTCTGTGTGCTGCAGGAGAGTGAGGCGATGATAGTCCTGGGATATCACCCATTATTGCTGTCAGGAATATATGAGTTCATGCACTTGAAGGGCTGATTTTTGTGTACACAGCAATTGAAGTGCTGTGTACACAAGAAGATCTGGCTAAGATTTTTTAAATTGAGATACTATTAATATAGTGCATTGTTTCAGGTATACATCATAATTATTTGATATTTGTTTACAAGTCCATATGACCAAGACAATAAGTCTAATTAACATTTGTCCCCATACCTGGTGTCAAAGAGTTTTTTCTTGTGACAAGAACTTTTAAGATCTACTCTCCCAGCAATGTTCAAATGTGCATATGGTATTATCAGCTATAGTCACTGTGCTGTACACGACATCCCCAGGGCTTATTTATTTTGGAACTGGAAGATTATACCTTTTTCCACCCAATAAACTATTATTTTCATCACTGCCATTATAGGAGCTTGAAGTCTTCTGATAATGATACATGAGAAGAGCTGGTATAGATCCATCTCAAGGTACAGTGAACCAGCAGAGGTGGAGAAGAATCAGTGGTGTGGTAATAAGTGATTACAGCTAACTCTCTGGACAAAGGTCAGTCCTGATTTGTGACGTTTGCCTATGACTCTGGTGTAAATACTTTTGACACGGCCAGTTTCTTGCAAACCGCATGAATGCAGAGTGAGGAGAAAATGCTAATGATGGGCTCTTGGAGACTGTGCCAGTAGGTTCAAGCCCATCTGCGCAAACAGCTCTCGTGGGAGGCCAGGGAATGGCAAATCCTGATGGGTGAGGAATGAGCCTAACAGACAAGTGGGAACCCAGAAATGATGGGCTTCTCTACCTTGAGAGTTTTAGTTTCACAGTGGCATGGGGGAGCCAATGAAGATTAAAGTTGCAGTTCTCCACCTTGGAACATTGTAGTATCACCCTGGGAGCTTAAAAAAAAAGCAAACTCCAATGATGGGGCCACATCCATATCAGTGAAATCAGAACTTTGAGGTTTGGTACCCACACATAGGATTGCATTGAAAGTTCCCTGGGTGACTCTGATGTGTGGCTGGACTGTGAGTGAGTGACAGGATGGGAGGGCATTTTCCAGACCACATTCTAGCTCACTCAGCTATTGCTGGAGGCGGTGTAACTTGACACAGCCTTCGAAAGGGTCATTGGAACTCTTGATGAAAACCAGGTATGTAGATGCTCTCTCACCTACACGCCGCACATTTAGGAATTCATTCTGCAGATATACCTGCGCATATACACAAAGACTGTATAAAGATACTTATTACGGCACTGTTTGTGATAGCAGCAGATTGGAAATGACCGAAATATCCTCATTAGGGGACTGGTTAAACAAAAGTCATAAAGACAAAAGAAAGTTCTGCAGCCATTAGGGAGAAACAGGGGAATCCATATGCACTGAGGCCTAAGGGTCAGCAAGAGCACAGCAAGCTGGGTGCCCAGCAGATCACACCGCATGTGCTGGTTTGTATAAAAATAGATGAGAAGTGTGGGTGTGCACATGCAAGGAATGTATATTGCTGAAAAATGGGTAAAAAACCAGAAACCATGGTTGCTTCTGGGGAGGGAACTCAAGGGACTTGGGGAAAAGGTGAGAAGGAAATTTCCTTTTCGCCACATTTTATGGTATGGCATTTATTGATTCAAAACTTCTTTTAAGTTAAATTAAAAGACATCTTGGCAGCAGTGAGGGGGAGACGGCACCACGGAGGAAAAAGATCATTTATCAGACCTGGCTGGAGGAGATAAGGGAGTGACTAAGACAGAGGCTGTGGGGCTGGAAGGGAGGGAGGGTGGGAGTGGAGCTCCATCAGGACACAGGGGAGGGGGCTGGAAAAGGGGAGTTGGAGGGTCCTGCCCTGCCTTCAGCTGTTTCAGTCCCAACCACAAGACAGTAGGGAGGTCAGGTTAGCGGACAAGGCCCAGGACCCCACTGGAGTGACCAAATTATGGTCCTTGACCATGGCTCATTCAGTGTGATCTCATTGGGGAAACTGAGGCATCTCGGTAATTTCCATTATGGAGTTGAAGTAAAAACACACTCAGATAATCTACCACTGAGAGTCCCAATGTCGAGTTGCCTCCAGGAAGAGGACACAAGGCAGGCTTGTGTGTGTATATGGGGTGAGGAAAGGTGGGCAAAATGAGGACCCCAAACCCCAGAATCAAACTTGGAATGTGGGTCCATATTAGGGCATCTTTGTACTTTGGAAGAAGAGCTATAACACTGATTTTTATGCTAAAGCCCCACATCATAAATGCTGCTAAATCTGTAAATTTATAAACTGAATTTATAAAGCACCATGGGGTTGAATGCAGGGACACTTAAGACACCCAACAATTTCTCTCCTAGGTGAATGCCCTTGGGAGGTACTTGCACAAAAGCCACAGGTGATAAGGCTTGTCCCAAAACTTTCTACAGCTTCAGATTGGAATGCCCACCCATAGGAGAAAGGAAATCGTGGAAGTACCCAAAAGGGTGCATGAGAATGTCATCGTTACAACACGGGAGAATGCTCCCTAAGGTGAGTGAAAGAAGCCAGATGCAGAGGAGCAGACACCGCCTGGTTCTGCTGATCCTCAAAACAGCAAAAAAAAAAAAAAAAAAAAAAAAAAAAAAAAAAAAAAAAAAAAAAAAATCTATGCTGATGAAAGTTGGGAA
Source organism: Scalopus aquaticus (assembly GCA_004024925.1). Classification (NCBI taxonomy): domain Eukaryota; kingdom Metazoa; phylum Chordata; class Mammalia; order Eulipotyphla; family Talpidae; genus Scalopus; species Scalopus aquaticus. The sequence continues at coordinate 13,119 of PVIJ01011968.1, forward strand.
CACACTTACCTTTGGGGGTGCATAGTGGCTTTTGTGGACTGGTTGTGCTGTCCCATCTATTTCATCTGGAGGCTGATTACACAGTGTGTTGCATGCAAGTGACTCATATACTTTAGTATTATCTTGTTGCTTTCAACAACGACTGTCTTCCACACCCTCACCCTCCAACCCCCAGTCTCAGAAGGTCCAGTAGGACCCAGGTTATAGCCTGGGCTCCTGCTTCTGGTTTCAATGCTCAGACTTTCCTGCTCAGACTTTCTATGCTGTTCCAACTCCAGAACCTCTAGTTTTGTACCATCACCGCTGAAGCCTGCAGTTTCGGGCAGCTGGGCCTCTATCTGGACTGGGTCCGCTTGCCTGCCCTCCCTCATGGCTTCTGAGGTCCTGGGGGAGAGAGGACAGTCACGGGGAGGCTTTGCCCTGCTACCTTCCACCTCCCATCAGCCTTCTGTTTCTGGAACAAAGGAGACAGGTGATTGAACCCCTTAGAGCTGCTTTAGCTTTCTGTTTAAAAATATTGCTCCTGACGTAATTCCCTCATGAAAGATCCAAGCTCGTTTGGAAAGCGTCTGTCCTTGGGCAGTTTGCAGGAGTTGGGGACTGTCAGGGAGAGCCCCCGCTACAAGGGGCTGCTGTGTGTGAATTCCGGGCCACTGAGCTCTGGCAGCCGTGTCCTTTCCATGGAGGAGGGTCCCCTGGGTGACTGGATTGTTTTATATTCTGATTGGGGGAGTACAGTGCAGAACACATGTTGGGGACTCAGCTCCCTGCCCTCCCCCCCAGGTGCTTCTAGTTTTTTATTGTGACATTTTCAAACAAGGGGGAAAATTGCAAGACTAGTACCCTAGTCACGTGATGACACGTCCAGGCTTGTGGTGACTGGCATTTTGTCAGATTGACTTTCTATAGGGATATGCTTTTTTCGGAAACATTTCAAAGTAAACGATGGTGTCTGTAGTTCTGAACTCTTAAGTACAGACATCCAGAAAAATAATTTTCTACATAACTGCAAAACCACTATTGCATCTAACTCAATGAATGATAATCAATAATTTCTTAGAAGGGTCTAATACTCTGCCTCCAAATGTCTTTTATAATTGTTTTTCAAAGACCAAGATCCAGTTAGGGCCTACCTATGACATTTCATGATATTTCTTTACTCTTTTCATCTCTAACGGTCCTCTGCCCCCTAATACCTTGCCTCCCAACCCCAGGATGCACAAGTCCCTACACACATTCCAGGGAAAGGGTGCTATTCCGGGTAAGTCTGGGGGTGAGTCAAGAAGACTCCCCTCCTGGAAGGGCGTGAGAATTACCAAGCCCGAGGCAGGACTCTGGGGCCTCAGACCCCAAGCTCCTTTGAGAAGCTGACGTGGGAAGTGCCCCCGGAGACTGAGTTCTGGCTGGAGGAGTTAGCTGTGATCGTTCCACTTCTTCCGGATCCGCCATTTCAAAGGTAGCTCTGTGCTCCATTCTGGGGGCATTCAGCCTGGGTCTCTCAGTGAGTCCCTGCAGCATCACCCTGGCCCCGCCTAGGGAATGATGGAAGTCTTGGTGGTGTCATGGCCTGGCGACAGGACATTCTTCTGCAGGAGTCGAAGGGACAGGAGGCCAAAACTCCAAATGACAGGGGGTGAGAATTGCTGAGCCCTCCCTGTGGGGGGCTCAGAGCACTCCTCCCAGGAGACACAGGGAAGAAGCAAGCCCTCTCCTTACTCTGGAGACCTCATCTCCCAAAATACCCTGCTTCTCAAATGTACCTCATCCCAGATCAGAGGTGTTTTGTTTTGCGAGGGTATGGGAACATGTCTATTTATTATTATGCTTATGAATTCGTTTGGCTGTGAGGAGCTGTGTAACTGATCGGACAGCTCCTCAGCGCACTGGACTCCAAAATGAGACAACAAAGCAGCATATTCTTCTAAATGTAATGAAATAGTTTGGATGCAAAATTGGCCAATAGATGATGAAATGTTAACCACTGAAATCTGTATTAATAGCAGTTGTTTTTGCTTATGATTTGGAAGACTCATTTTCAGAATCATGCTTCTTTTAGTGGGCTCCCAAAAGCTTAAGAATTCTGAGGTCTTGGGGGCCATGGGACCCTGATGGAAGTAGCAGAGGACAGGCCTGGGGGAGCCAGCAGGGACTGAGAGTCACAGGTCTCCAAGAGGGCTGTGGCCAAGGTGGGGAGACAGAGACCAGGTCAAGTTCAGGATATTGGGTGCAAGAATTTTAGAGATGCCGAGGTCCCAAGCACCTCTGGCAGTGTGTGGTCCAGGTGACAAGGGTTCCTCCCTGTGTCTCCCAGGAGTGTCCGAGCACCCCCAGAGTGTTGGCCTCAGGCTCAGTAATTCTCATGCCTCAGTGGCTGGGGATAGCTTGATAGTGCTGAGACTTTAACCCCTGCACCACCAGGGAGGCCCTAGTAATATAACTTAAGAGATAACTGGCTCTTAACTGTTTCTAATACCTGACAACAGCTTCTTGTGTTGAGACAGAGAGAGACAGAGAGAGAGAGAGAGAGAGAGAGAGAGAGAGAGAGAGAGAGAGAGAGAGAGAGAGAGAGAGAATATGTGTGTGTGTGTTTGTGTTTGTTTTACCAGGCACATAAACCCAGTTTTATTGCTGGAAAAATCTCATAATTTGCTTTCACACCCGTTAGGAACTATTTGCTCCAGACATATTCTGCTTTCATGAAGATTTGGAAGAATCTAGGGCAGTGATTTTCCTCAGAAGAGAGCAAGATCACCAGGAAAGTGCACCATCCTATGGATCCTCAATATTCTAGAGAGAGCACTAAATCAGGCAAGATTGAGAAGCTAAAAGCAGCAGAATAATTGACCTGTTTTTTTTTTTTAAAGTACAGAAGTTTCTCCTCTGCTGGAACACAACAACATTTGTTATCCTAAAGGAAATGTTTGTTTGCCTTGCTTTGCTATCAGCAGAAATTCTGGCTTTTGTGCCTAATACTCTATCTAGCTGAATAAATAGGAAGGACAGACAGGACTATTGGTTGTATAGCTAGAGCAAGTCTGGATGAGTAAACAGTGATGGCAAAGTGGAGTGATGGTCTCATCTCAGTAGAGTGGAAGACTAAGACCCTGGCAGCATTGTGTCATGGGGGCAGGGCTGGCCTGGGTCTGATTAGATGGACTCAAGTCCAGCTGTAGTGCCCTAGTCAGCGAGTCAGAGCTGGAAGTTTGTCAGTTATGCTTCAGGCATGAGGTCTGGCATGGAATAGACATAGAGGAAACACTGGGTATATGGGTTAGTATATGGATAAATGCATGGATGCTTAGATGGATGGATGGACAGATGGATGGGTGGATGGATGGATGGTGGATGGATTGATGGGAGGATGAATGGATGATGGGTTGCAAGGATTGCTGTATGTCTGTATGAATTAATGAATAGATGCATGCATGTGTGAATGGGTAGATGAATGAATGGATATTTGGATGGAAGAATAATGGATGGATGGATGATGGATTGGATGGATGGAAGGCTGTGTGTATGTATGTATGAATGAATAGACAGCTGCATGCACACATGTGAATGGATGGATATTTGGATGGAAAGATAATGTGTATATGCATGGATGAGTGGATGTATGCATGCTGGATGAAGGATGGATAAATGACTGAATGGGTGTTTGGGTGGATACCTGCATCCATAGTTAGGTGGATACTTAGCTCTAGCATTATTTCCACTACCCAAAGCTGCCTGAGGATCTTGAGTCTTGGGTATTCTTATGAACTACAATGACCTGTTCAATAATCAGACTGACTTGGACATTTTGGGGTTAATGAGATAACTGAATATATCTTGGTATGAGAGGAGATGAAATCTTAATGGAATGAGAAGGCTGAAATCTGTCGAGCCATTTTGTTAGGGTTTTTAAAATATGGGTTATGTCTTTCTATATACTTAAATGCAGACTCCCCAAAAATACTACCAAAATAAGCTACTGAGAAATCAAAAGTGTAATTGAGAGCACTGCCTTGGAAGGAAGAAGGCAAAGATATAATTGTGATGTTTAATTTTATATGTCAACTTGACCGGGCTAGGGAATGCCATTAGCTCATTGTACTGAGGCAACTAACAAGCAGTGCAGCAGCGCTTCCTTAACTCTAGACCCCCATGCACAGCCCATGCACACTGCCATTTGTCGTTTCCTGAGGAATAGCAGTCATTTTGATGACCTCCAATTCTGTTCTCCAATCTGTGAGGGTAGAATCCAATTTAGCTGTAGCAGGAATTTAATTGCTTTCAGTGGTACCCCTGGCTGCAGGTGTCAATGGGCTTTGAAGATTAAAGCATGAAGAGAAATAAATTATTTAAAGAAAAACACTTGAACTTGAGACAGACAGCACGTAGATTGTGGAATACCAGCAGCAAACTCTTCATGCTTGACAACAGACGGATGCAGCAGATGTCGGCACAACACATCATCGAGATGTGTGTTTCAGTCTAACTTGAATCTGCAGGTCTCTGATGCAGGTGTAGCATCCTACAGGTTAGGATGCCCCGGCCCAGAGAGGCCTTGCCTGAGGTCACACAGCTTCAATAGACTGCAGCAGGAATTTGAACCTAAGTTCAAAGTCTCTTGGGTCTTTTATGTCCTCTGTTCCTCCATGCGAGGGCTGGTTCCCTACAAGATCTACTCATTCCTGGGGCCTCCCTGGTGGCGCGGTTAAGTCTCAGCACTATGAAGCTGTCCGCAGCCACTGCAGCACTGAGTTCGATCCCTGGCCACAGGGCTTCCCATATGGCACAGCAGACCTTTCCTGCCTTGCCTGCTGCTCCCCTCAGTAGTGTGTTTCAGTCAATCCACCTGTTCTGCTCCCCACTCTGTCTCTGGTGAATCCTCTAACTCCCACACTCTAGCCTACACCCCAGTTCTTGTATGCATAATAAATAAATCTTTAAAAAAAAAAAGATCCACTCATTCCCGAGGAAGGCATTCCAGGAGGTGCTCCCTGACTGTCACTTCTCCTATTTACGATTTATCGATTTGAGGTTGAGATGCAACCATTTGCAAATGGAATTAGAAAGAAAAATAAATCCCACGATGTCGATGGGGTCACTTCAGCTATCAGAAATTTCACGGAAGACTCACTGTTGTTTGGGTGAAACATGGGCTATTAGTTACGGAATCAATTGGTCATGTCAGCATTAATGAGGCAATGTGATGGGCTCCGTAGTCCAATTCTGGTCCTGTGTGTGTGGAGAAGCCAGATTTCCATTGGCGCTCGATGTCATCAAACCTGATTGTCTTTCCAACTTCGAGTTATTACACGCCTGGGGTTTGTGTAATTTTTAGAGAGTGAGCTGGTAACTGGGGCTTAATGGGGCAGACTTTGCAATTTGGTTAAGCACTGGGTAATTGGACAGACCCGCACAGAAGCACCAGCTCAGTTCTCTGAGCTGTGTGGTTTCAGGCTGGATGCTTCACCTTTTCAGCTATACCTTCATCGCCTCGTCATCCTAGTGGGACATGTGTGTCTCCTCCATGGCAGTGTTGTGGCGGGGAGTTCCGCCACCTGTGTGCACAGCGAGTGATCAGTAAACATTCACTGCTGTTTTTCTTGTACCAGGTAGCAGGTTGTGAGTGTGCATGCTTGCACATGTGTGTGAGTTAAGGCCACGAGAACAGTTAGAGATTAGGAATGGGATTCCAGAGACCCCACTTCTCATTTTAGTGCTGTTCACTGATGATTCTGAAATCCTGGGAAAGTTGTTTATCTCCTTTGGGCCTCAGTTTCTCAAACTATATTTTCTGTTAACTTCCTGCCTACTGAAGATATTCTTAGAATGTCTTCAATAATACCAATGATAAAAGCTCATCAGTAGAGAAGGAGCTGGTCACAAACACAGATTGGCTGGTGGAAATGGGAGGCAATAGGAAATGGTGGTGAGTATAGAAGGATGAGTCCTATTTGAGGGGTTACCCCTACTTAGGAACAGCAATGGCAACCCTATGGGAAACAGGCTCCACACTACCCAGTTTTTCTGTCGGTCCAAGAGAAGTTGTGAATATGGATTGTTACGGGAAAATTGCCATTTTTAAATGTCAGCAACTAGTTAAAAAGAAAAATGTAAATACCTGGCATCTCAAACAACACTGTCCAAGCATAAGACTTGGATTTGGCCTATATTTGTGACCTTGAACTAGCACAGCTCCAGACCAACATAACGCCTGCAGGATCATGCTGAGGCCGGGCCATCTTTGACTTTAAATGTTTGCTTTTAACATCGTCAATCATATTATACCCTTGGTAGAAGCAAGGAGCTGGAGAGGCCCCTGTTCTGGAATTGGTTTCTCTTCCTCTGTGTTTAGCTCCTTGGGCTCAACGTGCTTGGCCGCAGCATCTGGTGGGGCTACTTCTCTAGGCACTGGCTTTCAAGGGAGCTGGGAGAACTGGGGCCCTCAAATCTTCTTCAAATACTTGGATCTGGAGCTTCTGACCTCCCTGGACCCCACAAGGCCTCCCACCTTCGTCTGTCACAGGTGTGCTTTCATAGTGCAAATGAGTTTCACAGCCCTTCAGGTGCTTTAAGAAAAATAAACCATATAAATAAAAAAGGTGTATGTATTGAAAATGGTAGAAATAAATGTATACAGTTCTGTGTGACTTAAGGACATTCTAGTTAACTACAGACTGAATACATGACAGTGGGCCCTATAAGCGGAACCATCAATATTCATCCTGCTGTAACATAAAAAGAATTGCCTTCTTTTTAAGGCTGCGTAGTATTCCATGGTCTGTCCAGATGGCACTCTGCTCATCCATTCATTCGTTGATAGACATGGATTGCTTTCACCTTTGGATAAGAAAATTATGCCTTATTTATTTATTTAAAGATTTATTTATTGCATACAAGCTGGAGTGTAGGCCAGAGGTGTGTGGGGGGCGTGTGTGAGAGGATTCACCAGAGACGGAGTGGGGAGCAGATCAGGCGAATTGACTGAAATACACTGCTGAGGGGAGCAGCAGGCAAGACAGGAGAGGTCTGTTGCACCATGTGGGAAGCTTCCTGGTGGGGGATCGAATTCGTGCCGCAGTGGCTGCCGAAAGCCTAATAGTGCTGAGACTTAACCCGTTGCGCCACCAGGGAGGTCAATTTTGCCTTTTTTAAATGTCAGCAACTAGTTAAAAAGAAATATGTAAATACTTGACATCTCAAACAACAGTGAGCATCAGATTTGGGTTCAGCCTGTATTCGTGACCTTGAGTCAGCACATCTCCAGGCCAAAATAATGCCCGCGGCTGTTGTGGGTATGGGTGTGCAGATACCTACTTGTGCTCCTGCTTTCAGTTCTTTTGGATGCATACCCAGAGGGGGGATAGCTGGGTCTCGTGGCAATCCTCTGTTTCATTTTTTGGAAAAACACAGACTTAGGGGTGGAGGCCAGGGAAGGCCCCACAACATTTCTCAGGATTTCTTTGTAAAGATGAACAGCCTGTGTCCCCTCTGCTGATATTTATCATCTAGTGGCTTATTAAATGTAATGGACCAGATGTTGCCAGGATTACTTCACCCTCATAGCCTGGCGGCTCTGACAGCCTTTGACTTTAATCAGCTTCCCAACTGCTGCAGGCCAGAGGGAGTCCGTGACCCCATGGAGCCAATTCTCTTCTTCCACAGTAATGTCTGCTGAGCACGTGGCTACCCAGAACCAAGACTATGTTTGCCAACCTCCCTTGCAGTGAAGTGTGGCCATGTGACCGAGTCCTGGCCAGTGGGATTTTGTGGATAGTCAACATGGCGGCCTCTGGGCATCTCTTCAGTGATGTCTGGCCTGCTCATTCCCTCTGCCCCCCTTTCTCCCTTATCCATTTCTTCATACCATTGTCTGCAGCTGTCACTTTGACCCTTGAGGACAAGGTCCAATGTTAGGGTTGGAGGAGTGGAGCAGAGAAGAGCTAATGTTTAGCCTTTGATGTAAGGGTGAACCAAGCAGCTGCCTGGTTTAAGTCAGTTATTTTGGGGACACTGTTACTTGCATGCTAATCTAGTCCTGGCTGATGAATGAAGCAGGTCATGATAGTGGCTAGCTCTATGTCAGAGCCTCTCTATGAACAGTTAGCCCTCAGAACAACCTTAATAAAGTAGGTGTTCTCAGTTGGGGATGATTTCCGCCCCCCTTCGCTCCCCCAGAGGATATTTGGCCCGTTTGGAGATCTTCCTGAGTGAGGAGTGCGGTGTGCTCATGACATTTGGTGGCTTGAAGCTGGGAGGCTGCTAAATATCCTACGTGCCAGTGACAGCCCCCACTACAAGAATTAATCTGGTTCCAAATTTCAGTGGTGCTGAAGTTGTATGGCTAATTTTTTGTTGTTGTTGTTACAAATAAAGAAGTTAATAAGGGGTGTAAGTCCCATGGTGGTAGAATTGGGATTCTGGCCCGGGAAGTCTCAGTACTGATGTAGGGATGGTTGGCATGCACCATGAGTCAAGGCTGGGGGCACATTCACTGGGGTGCACCCCTCTTCTCCACAAGTCTGGCAGCTGCTGTGTTCAGGCCCTGGCTCTGCCACTCACTGGAAAATTGACTTGAGCCAGTCCCCTCCCCACTTTGTGCTCCAGTCTCTTCCACTCTACAAATAGTGGGGGGTGATAAAGCCCAAAATCCTGTTGGGAACCACCACCAGCTCAACACAGCCTGTACTGCACACTCCAACCAGTCGGCAGGGGCCTGGAGGGGAGCCCAGAGCGCCCACTGTCTAGGGTGAACCTTCAGTTGCTGGAACATGGGGAATTTGAGGGGCAGGATCGTGGAGGCTAGATGAGGGATTAGGTGGAGGGGCTGTTTGTTGATGGCATGGAAAGGTTTCAATACCTTAATGAGCTATACGGCCCCTTTGGAATGCTCAGCCCATACATCAGCTCCAGGAGATGTGGAAAGTTCTCAGATGAGGGAAAGGACTGATTTCATTTGGAAGAATGAAGCCAAAGAGCCAGTTTCCTTTAACCTCCGTGTTACCCAACCCATGTTGGCTGTAATGAAATTAAACCATATCCACCACTGAGAGGAAAGGTGAAAGGTGAATCCTGAGGGCTGACTTAGACCAGAAGCTTTGCTATATTATTCATTTCATTCCCACTTCTGTATTGGGAGGTTTATTTATTATTTGCTCCCATTTTACAGATAAGGAAACTGAGGCTCAGAAGACTTGATAGCACTTTTAGGATTTT